>JAFLJL010001427.1:22500-25643 GCA_018398815.1 Conus ventricosus | reverse complement strand
ACAAATTTTGCATGTCCGTAGATATCATGATAACACAAACAACCCACAAAAACGCTGGAAAAGCGCCTGCCTACTGAGATTCACAGGCAGGAGTAGCGATCAGGCTATAGGGGAGGATAAATATTAAGCCGTTCCAACTTGCATCCCTCGATTGTAACTAGCACATGGTATCGCAGAAAATGCCAAAAAAAAAAAAAGGGGGGGGGGGGGGGCACTAGTAGAAGGAGGATGTAGGAATTGAGGGGTGAGGAGGGGTGGAGGAAGAAAGAAGCAGAAGAAGGAGGAGGGACAATCACACACGATGCAACTCACTTATAAAAAAAAATAATTTCAAGATCACAAAACAAATGAACTCACAGTTGTGGGCACTGAGATTTCATGACACACAAGGGACAACCAAGGGATCTGACGCTGTCCCATTGCACAAGAAAAACATCTAATCACATCAAAGCAATTATTTCATGTAAAACTGAATTAAAAGCCTGCGTAATAACAAAATACAGGAGGAAAGAAAAACGAACACAAAGAAGAAAAGGGGGAGGGGTGGGGGGGGAATCTGGGAGGGAGAAAAAGAAAGAACTAACATTTACCAAGAACAAGGAGAACCAAGATCAAGTAAGCAAGTAAGAAAAAAAAAAAAGAGGGACGACTAGTATATAAGTAAATTAAGTGGAGGAGTATGTTATAAGTAAAAGGAGTTGAGGAGTAAGTAAAGTAAAGTAAGGTGGAGGATATGGTAAAGTAAAAGGATTGTGGAGGAGTAAGTTAAAGTAAAAGGAGTGGAGGAGAAACAGCTGGAGCATGGGAAGAGAATTAGAACACACACCGGAGGAGACGTTTGAAGAATTGAGCTGAAGAGGAAGAGAGGAGAAGGAAGAGAAGGAGGAAGAGGAAGAGAAGAAGGAAGAACAGTATGAAGAAAAGGATGAAGAGGAGAACTAAAGAAGAAAGAAGAAGAGAAGAAGAAGAAGAAGAAGAAGAAGATGATGAAGAAGAAGAAGAAGAAGATGATAAGAATAAGAAGAAGAAGAAGAAAGAAGAAGAAGAATAAGAATAAGAAGAAACGAAGACGTTGGATGATGATGACAACAACAGCAACAATGCAAAGAAGAAGAAGAAGAAAAGAAAAAACAACAAACAACAACACGGAACAATAGCTTGTAAGGAAAAAGAGTAAGCGAGCGACAGTGACCCCTCGATGTGTCTGACCACAGAAGGAAACATACTCAGCCCCATACCACCATCGAGTTTCCTTTCAGCTATTGTGTGGCCGCCAGGAGTTTGCACTAAGCGGTACATCCGTTCCTCCCACGGTCCTTATTGCTGCCATGAAAATTACTTGCCCAACCCAACCACCATCCAACGACCCACCCTCTCCCTTCTCGCTATGCGTACCACGACTGTTTAATAGAAACAAACCAAAACAGGATTCGTTTCTATTAAGCCTTTGTTTTATACACGGGGATGTAACACAGGGGAGAGAGAGAGAAGAGAGAGAGAGAGAGAGAGAGAGAGAGAGAGAGACAGACAGACAGACAGTACAGACAGACAGTCAGACAAACAGAGCAGACAGACAGAAGGGGGAGAGAGAAGAAGAAGAATAAGAAGAAGGCTGTTTTGCTGCTGCTTGTGACAAATCTCTCTCTCTCTCTCACTCATCTCACTCTCCTCTCCTCGTCACTCTCTCTCACTCACCTCCTCTCTCCTCACTCCCTCACCTCTCACACTCTCTCTCTTTCAAACTCACACACGACACACACACACACACACACACACACACACACCCACGACGCACGCCACGCACGCACGCACGCACTCACACACACACACAACACCTTTTAATCTCTATGTCCTCATCTTTCCCCCACCCCTGTCCCATCCCTCTATACTCTCTCTTTCCCTCTCTCTTCTCAGATTAATCTCACTTCAACTATAACCCCCACCCTTCCATCTCATTTTCACTCTCTCTCACTCTCTCTCTACTCTCTCTCTCTCTCTCTCCATCTCTCACTCTCTCTCTCTCTCTCTCGTTTTCCTACACTCTCACATCCATACACTCTCACTCTCTCTCACCGTTCCCCCCCACCTTCTCTCTCTTACTCTCTCTCTCAGAACTCTCTCTCTCACTCTCTCTCCTCCACTCTCACTCTCATCTCGTACCCCCTCTCTCATTCACTCACACTCTCACTCTCCTCCTCTCTCATCTCACTCTCCTCTCACTCCTCTCTCCTCTCTCTCTCACTCTCACTCTCTCGACCTCTTCTCTCTCACACACACTACACACACATCACTCTCACAATACTCACTCTCACTCTCCTTTCTATCTTTCTCTCTCACTCCTGTCTCTCTCTCACTCTCTCACTCACTCTCTCTCACATACACACACTCCACACTTCTCTAAATTCTCTCTCACACTATGTTCATTCCTTTCTTTCTCTCTCTCTCCTCTCTCTCTCTCTCATCTCATCTCTCTCTCTCTCTTCTCTTTCAATCTCTATCACACACACACTTTCTCCCTTCTCTCCTCTTCTCTCCCTCTTCTCTCACTCACTCTCTCTCTCTCTCTCTATCACTCTCTCTCTCGCCTCTCCATCCCCTCACTGCTCTTCTTTCTCTCTCCTCTCTTTCTCCACTCTCTACTCTGACCTCATTCTCTCTGGCTGTCTCTCTCTCTCACACAATCACTCTCTCTCTCTCTCTCTCTCTCTCTCTCTCTCACACTCTCTCTCTACACTTTTCTCGCACTCTCACACACTCTCTGTCTGTTTCTCTCTCTTCACGATCTCTCTCTCTCTCGCTCTCTCTCTCTCACTCTCCTCCTCTCTCACTCTCTCTCTCTCTGTGTCATGTTTTTAAATGCCCCCTCTCTCTGTCTCTCTCCTCTCTCTCGTCTCTCTCACTCACACACTCTCTCTCTCTCTCTCCGTCTCACTTCACTCTCAACCTCTCTCGTCTCCTCTCTCACTCTCACCTCTCATCTCACTCTCTCTCTCTCTCTCCAAGAGCTGGCGGACACGGGATTACAGCTATGCCAGGGCAGCTGATATGTCTAGTTCTTTGCACCATGATAGTTTCTGCAACCACCATCCAACCATTCCCTTCCCCCAACCATTCTCTTTTCTCGCTTTCTTTTTTAAACTTAA
>JAFLJL010001427.1:7500-15000 GCA_018398815.1 Conus ventricosus | reverse complement strand
CTATTCCCTCGCCAATGAATGGTTCACGTCGATTATCTTCAGTTGCTATTCCTTTGCCAATGAATTCTTCACGTCGATTATCTTCAGTTGTTATTCCCTCGCCACTGATTTGTTTAACATCGAATATCTTCAGTTCCTCAGCCATAAAGCCATGATGATTACTGCAAATGCCCTTCGAGAAATTCAAATCATTCTTCACTGGCATCGTTGTGAAGCTAATCGTGATAAAACTTTTTTTTTTTAAACGAAGAACAAATTCACTGCTTTCATACGAGAGGAATTTGATGGCGTTTTGCATTTTGGGTTTTTGGCCGTTCTATTCATGGAGTGCTGCCTAGAAACTCTTGAGTATGTTTCGACAGTGAGAATGTTGCAGGCTCCTCTACCAGTCCGATGACGTCACATCTTATGATTTATGGAAACCAATGCAATGGGTGAACATGATTCACATTTATCTGCCGTTCGTAAGACCATGTTTATCACATTTGTTTCGAAGATGGTGTGGATTTTAAATCAAAAACAGCTGAATTGGACACTAGTTCGTTTTTTTCCCCCAAAAGAAAACACTTAAGTTGTATTAATGACCGTATTATGAAATTTGGCGCAAAACACAGAGAAGGAGGAGGAGGGTGGGGGGGGGGGGGATTTTCTCTAAATTTTCTGATCCTTTCCCAACTGCAACCATTTTGGTTTTCCCCCTTCCATCACCCTTTATCCATCCCACTTCTTCTCATCTTCTCACTGCCACCCACCATCACCACCACCACCACCCCGAAAAGAAGAACAGAATTGTCACAGTTTAAACAGTGCATTCTGTTTGTTTGTTGATTTGTTGTTTTTTAAGTGTTCGTCCGAAAATCTAGCCGCAAATATTGTTTTTAAAAAAAAAATGTGTGCGCGTTATGTCAAACGTGAAAAAACAAAACAAATGTGAAGTGAAATGAGCTTCCAGGCATAAACAAAATCAAAATCTAAACACCCACACATGCGTCAAATACCTGTATTTATTCACTCAGTTTAACATTTTATACCTCTAAACTACGAAGTAATAATGTTACAAGCACGCGTCTCGACGAGTTGTGCACATCTGCTATGTGCATAGCCAGAGGACTTTTTTTAAAAAACTTCCGTGAGTATACTCAGCAGCGAACGTTGAAAAAAATGGACTGGTCGACTGCACCGATCGAGTATGGCTTCGGAATCAGTCACATCTGCTCCGTACGCTCGCTGTCCCCCGCTTGTTGGTCAGGTAGTGATCGTTAACCCCTCCACCCCCCCACCCCCCCCGCGCCCACCCCCCACCCCACCCCCGAGGGTAAGATTTTTTTTCTTCTAACCATGTCGATTTGTTGAAAGTCAATCGTAGTTAATGATAGTGCTTTCTCTGAACTTTTTGATCCAAATGTTCAGATTTTGTAATATTGTGATTGTTTTTGGAAGTGCTCAGTTCAGTATGCTCGTTCGTGTTTTTTTGCCGAGTTGTGTGGGCTTGGTCGTTTTGATTTTACTCTTTCTAGTCTATCAATGCTTCTGATGTTGAATAGTTGGTAGGTTGACTTATTTATGGTGCTCTTCCTATTTGTAGGGATTTTTCCTTTTGAGGTGCCGGTCCTGCTGGCTGAGTATACTGGTGGGAGAGTCTACACTGACCTTCTTCCCCTCCTGTGGTGTGGCAGCCTCTTGGAGGCCAGGACTGGCCTTTTCTCCCCCAGTGCCTTCATCATTGACAGCCAGTAGGCTGCCTACCTCCTGAGCAGCTGTGTTCCTGGTGTCTTCCCTCCGGATGGCTGACCAGTGCTCTACTGCTCCGGATGGCTGACCAGTGCTCTACTGTTCGACTTAGTTCCTCTGTGCCCAGTCGCAGGTGTGGGACCAGCTATCTTCTTTTTGTGGCAACCTCGCATCCTAAATTGAGGTGAGAGCGATTGTTTTCTTTAACTGTGGTGTGTGTGCAAGTCTATCCCAGCTTGGACTGCAACACACCTGACCTGCGATGTGAATTCCAGTAAGTTTGAATCATATCCCAAAAGACTCGAATGATAATTTTCTTTGAGAAAGTTAGAAATCTTTTTGTTGTTGTTGTTGATGTTACTATTGTATCATGTCATGAGTGATGCTGTGAATTATTTCCCCCTTGTTATTGTATTGTGTCATGAGTGATGCTGTGAATTCTTTCCCCTTTGTTATTGTATTGTGTCATGAGTGATGCTATGAATTCTTTCCCCTTGTTATTGTATTGTGTCATGAGTGATGCCATGAATTATTTCCCACTTGTTATTGTATTGTGTCATGAGTGATGCTATGAATTCTTTCCCCCTTGTTATTGTATCGTGTCATGAGTGATGCTGTGAATTCTTTTCCAGCCAAACAGGAAGTATGAGTGTACACGCATGTTGATATATCAAATTAGTTTACAATCACATGTTGATGTAGTTCATGTGCTATATAAATTATTTCCATCATCTCATTGTTTATTAAATGTACACTTTTTGCGAAATTCCTGTTCATGCTGATGTAGTAGGGTGGTGTGAGTGAGTGAAAGAAAGAGTTAATAAAATACACAAACAACTTACACGCCTTCAGCCATCCAAGAGACAGAGACACATCTATTTACAAACACCCCACTCCACTCTGTGACAAATAAACATTATCTTCCACACTGGTTAATAAACTTGATCCACTGAAACAACTAGTTGAGTATATCTGCAAATCTTTGCATCCGAACAATTGGTCTGAGCACAAGAGCCTGAGTATCATAGTTCGCCCCTCAAGGTTGTGAAATGATTACTTGAGGGGTCAGCGACTCCTGTACAGCTCTGTATGACACGTACCATGTTAAGTCAGCAACAATCCTATCTAATCCAACAGCCGTTCTACATGTTAAGTCAGCAACAATCCTATCTAATCCAACAGCCGTTCTACATGTTAAGTCAGCAACAATCCTATCTAATCCAACAGCCGTTCTACATGTTAAGTCAGCAACAATCCTATCTAATCCAACAGCCGTTCTACATGTTAAGTCAGCAACAATCCTATCTAATCCAACAGCCGTTCTACATGTTAAGTCAGCAACAATCCTATCTAATCCAACAGCCGTTTAATGTTAAGTCAGCAACAATCCTATCTAATCCAACAGCGTTCTACATGTTAAGTCAGCAACAATCCTATCTAATCCAACAGCCGTTCTACATGTTAAGTCAGCAACAATCCTATCTAATCCAACAGCCGTTCTACATGTTAAGTCAGCAACAATCCTATCTAATCCAACAGCCGTTCTACATGTTAAGTCAGCAACAATCCTATCTAATCCAACAGCCGTTCTACATGTTAAGTCAGCAACAATCCTATCTAATCCAACAGCCGTTCTACATGTTAAGTCAGCAACAATCCTATCTAATCCAACAGCCGTTCTACATGTTAAGTCAGCAACAATCCTATCTAATCCAACAGCCGTTCTACATGTTAAGTCAGCAACAATCCTATCTAATCCAACAGCCGTTGTACAAGGAAGGAGAAGAGAACACATATACACACGCCTAAAAGGAGAACACACACACACGCACGTACGCACGCACGCACACACACACACACACACACACACACACACACACACACACACACACACACACACACACACACACACGTGCGTGCACGCGAACGCATATACACGGACACACGTCAAGTGGGTACATGTGCACGCACGCACACGCGCGCAAACACACACACACACACACACACACACACACACACACACACACACACACACACACACACCACAGCGCGAAAAGACTGCAGCAAGCTGGTGTGTTGACACAGATAGCCAGGTAAACAGACGCACAAGCGATGGCTGGAATGGAGTGGTGGGGTGGGTGGGTGGGAGAGGGTGGAAGGAAGGGTGTACAGAACAGGAGGGTGGCTGGAAAGTGCGCGTGGGGGAGGAGGGGGGGGGGGGGGGGGGGGTAGGATAGCCCCGAGCCATGAAATGGTAATCACTGTTTATCTTTTCCTTCCTTCTTTCACGCTTGTCTGCTTGCCTGCGGCTCTACATTCATTGTGACATGTTCACCGATACTCCTTCGTCATACCTCTCTGGGTTTGTGCAAACCCCTCCTGTCTTTCAGACTTCCCTGTGTTGGCCATGGCGACAGTCTCCGTCCACTGTGGGTGCTGGTCTACAGTGACCCACCTGCCATAATCTGTGTGGTCACCTTGCTTCAAGTTGTACGCTTCTCTGCGTGTTCCTTCTATCTCTGTCTTCGTGCTTTTCTTTCTTTTCCTACTCTTCAATCTTCACTTCTTCTCTGTGTTTGCTTACACTTCGCTCGTTTTTCTACTTCTTTGGGGTGTTTACTCTTCCATTTTGACGAGTTCTTTGATCTCCTTGCGCCTCACTCTTTTCTACTTCTGTGTGGTGTCCACTCTTCCATTTTGACTACCTCTTCGTATCTCCTTACGCCGCACTCTTTTCTACTTCTTTGTGGTCTTGTTTACATTTCAATCTTTTTTTTTCCTACTTGTCCACGCTCGTATACACTTCACTTTTTTTCACTGTGTGTCTGTGTTTGCCTACACTTCAATCTTTATTTCTTGTCTGTGATTGCCTACAACTCACTTCGTTACTACTTTGTTTTCATCTGACGTTGATGTTTGCTGCTTTGCCTGTGTCTGCCTCTATTCACTCTATAGTTACTTGTTTCTATTCGCCTGCCCTCCAGGCTTAATTACCTGCCTTGGTATATTCAGATCTAGTTGCGAAGTGAGACGACTGCAGGCGGAAATCTAAACAAATTTAAAATAAATGTTAGCGAACCGCCCAGAGAAACGTGGACAAACGAATCACAAGACAAAACACGACGCGTTTCGACCTCTTGGGTCTTCTTCACACACACACACACCACACACACACACACACCACACACACACACACACAACACACACACACACACACACAAACACGTGCGCGCACGCACACACACACACACACACACACACACACACACACACACACCACACACACACACACACACTGGTGTGTGTTTACCTACGCTTCAGTGGGTTTGCGCTCTCTATACATTTTCGAATTCTCTACGTTTTTTATACCCTATAAATCTTTCATAATTATCTGTTACTTTCGTGCTCTACAACCTTTCATACTCCTGTGTTAGCCCCTCTACAGTCTTTCATATTCTGTTGTGTCTGACTTCTGGGCAAATTGTCATTTTTCTCTGTGATCGCCTTGTCTACGATCCGTCATACTTTTATGTACGTATCTCCTGCACATGAGGCACGTCTTGTCTGTGACGGTCTACGGGTTATATTATAATGAAAAGGGTGTGTTCTAGCAAAGAGGGGGAGCAAAACGATCATCAGATTCGCGTTTCTTGAACTTATCTATGCCAGTGCAAGAGTGCTATACTTTGGCAGAAAAAGTACAATTTTCTCATTATCATTTGATAGAAAGAGAAACTGGATGTTTTGGTTTACACGATGAAAGAAAATATGCATGAAAAGTTAAAGTAAGTACGATAAGAACATTTATCGTAGACGACAGATAAGTTCCTTGGTCTGTAGATGGAAATTGGATTGTTTAAAAACAAAGTGTGTCAAAAATATACATTGTATATGTGGTCATAGCATTTCAACTGATCACATTCTTGTGTGCAACTTAATGAAAAAATTCATTCCAAATACGTCCGTACAGCCTAGTCAAAATGTTTTCCTGTTAGCAAGTGAAACATATTTTTTCTTTTTGCAATTAGCTAAAAGTCCAATTGGCAAATACTTATAATCGATAACAATCAGTGGTGAGACGAGACAGAAGAGTTTTATGTTTGATTTTTCTTTCTCTTTTGTTTGTTTATTTGTTTGTTTGTTTGTTTGTTTGTTTGTTTGTTTTGTTTGTTTGTTAGTTAGTTTGTTTGTTAGTTTCATTAAGTGGATATCTATGTTTGTGCAATAGTTGTAGATAAGTTAATTCTTTTGACTCGTTCTGTTAACCTTTTTTTCCAGCCCCGATTTTTTTTTTCGTCTAATATCACGTAATGTGGAAAGACGTAAAACACAAACAGCAACAACAACATGGTCTACGGCACAGTCCGTCATAGTCTCTGCAAGTCTGCTCTATCTGTCTTCATGTCTGTGCTGGTGCACCGTATATCATACATGTCTGTTCTGATCTGTACGTCATACTCGTCTAAATTGGTCTGCCGTACATTGTGTCATACTTGTTTGTGCTGGTGTACTGGTGCATTGTCGTACTTGTTTACGCCGGTGTACTGCAAATTATGCCATACTTGTTTATATTATGCCCAACCTTGTTTATGCCGGTCTACTGTACATTATGCCATACCTGTTTATGGCGGTGTACTGTACCGTTTGACATGCTTGCTAGTCTGGTCTAGTGTACATCGTCATACTTGCCTAGTCTAGTCTAGTGTACATCGTCATACTTGCCTAGTCTGGTCTAGTGTACATTGCCATACTTGCCTCTACCGGTCTTATGTACTGTTTGACATACTTGCCTATGCCGGTCTAGTGTACATCGTCATACTTGCCTCTACCGGTCTTATGTACGTTTGACATACTTGCCTGTCTGGTCTAGTGTACATCGTCATACTTGCTTATGCCGGTCTAGTGTACATCCTCGCGCTTGCCTCTGGTCTAGTGAACATCCTCGTGCTTGCCTATCCCGGTCTAGCGTCCATTGTCGTACTTGCCTAGGCCGCTCAAGTGCATATTGTCGTACTTTTCCTGGGCAGGTGAAATAGCACTTTGTCATACCTGCCTAGGCTGGTCTAGTGCAGAGTATGCCTTCCTTATTTGTGATGGTGTACACTACAGTATGTCATGCGCCTCTGTACTGGTGTACTGTGTTGTATATCATTTACATCTGTATTGGTCTACTGTGCAGTACGCCATACTGTGCTGGTGTATAATGCGTTGTATATCATCTATATCTGTACTGGTGTACTGTGTTGTATATCATCTATATCTGTACTGGTGTACTGTGTTGTATATCATCTATATCTGTACTGGTGTACTGTGTTGTATATCATCTATATCTGTACTGGTGTACTGTGTTGTATATCATCTATATCTGTACTGGTGTACTGTGTTGTATATCATCTATATCTGTACTGGTGTACTGTGTTGTATATCATCTATATCTGTACTGGTGTACTGTATTGTATATCATCTATATCTGTACTGGTGTACTGTGTTGTATATCATCTATATCTGTACTGGTGTACTGTGTTGTATATCATCTATATCTGTACTGGTGTACTGTGTTGTGTATCATCTATATCTGTACTGGTGTACTGTGCAGCATGTCACACTTACCTGTACTGGTCATCTGTACATTGTGTAAACTTTTCATTGTTTTCACGGTGAGTTACTTATAGTCCTCCCGACAAGTTTGTGTGTGTGTGTGTGTGTGTGTGTGTGTGTGTGTGTGTGTGTGTGTGGTGTGTGTGTGTGTGTGATGGAGTGTAGAATAAT
>JAFLJL010001426.1:38571-127565 GCA_018398815.1 Conus ventricosus | reverse complement strand
AATAACAGTCGTACAGGAGGTACATTATCGGACTCAAATCTTTATTTCTTATCGGACTTGGTTTTTTTTTGTTGTTGCTTTTTTGTATTATCATTTATAGCCGTTAGTAATGATTATTCTGGTAGAATAAAATTATCGGGCATCATCCGTGACCCATAATGAACATACCTACAAATTTTCAGAAAGATCGACCCAGAAGTTTGTCTGAGCGAGTGGAGCACATTTTGACCACGGACAGACAGACACACACACAGACAGACAGCATTTCTTCGTTCCCATTGTAAAGTACTCCCTGTTCTATAAGAACTGGAGTACAAAATACGAACTGGGAGCACAAAACCTCGGTCGTCGTCGTGAGCTCATTGAAAGGAAGGCTGCCCTTTGCATGGCAAATCAGCCTGTCGTCACATACACGTATGAATTAGCCCGGATTTGTGCCACCAACGTTCGTCGTCTTGCATTGACGTCACAGGTGACGATTCCCCCCCCCCCCCCCCCCTCCCCATCTATTTCAGATTCTCCCACCACTTACGTCATGGTTTTTATTCCAGTCACGATGGTGACTTATGACGCACACTTCTCATTTTGGCAACCCGTTCATCTCATCGTGTTTCGCACCTTTTTGCTAACAGAGTTATCAGCTTGTGAAACAGTCTGCCTGAACACAGCGCCACCGCTAGAATACTCGACAATTTCAAACATTCGATAAATAGACTCTAAGAAGGGTTAAAACTCGCAGAAACTGCGCCATAGAAATCAGCACCTGAGCACTTACTGACTGAAAAGAAACTCACCTACATCTCAGCTCTAACTAGTCAGGCAAAAGGCAGGCAAAGCCAATAATCCAAACATTCAAGAGATGTTACAGCACGGTAATAAATGGGGCTGTTGTAACCTGCTTCAATATGGTGTAAGTTACTGGATTCGCCTCGAATGATAAACTGTTTCTCCTCCGGATTTCAGTGGCCCGTTATTGCTTTATATCTGGTTAAGATACTCTGTTGTGTATCGTGCTTTTAGATATTTTTCTTTAAGTTTTCAAAGAGATGGCATTTGGCAACTTCGTTGCTCTCCTCTCTCTCTCTCCTCTCTCTCTCTCTCTCTCTCTCTCTCTCTCTCCCCACCCACCCATATTTATGTAACGCATCGCTCTATATCTAATCAGACATTTAAAAAAGATTTGTGTGCCATATGTAAAGTGGGAATGTTTTCATATCAGTTAATTCCAGAATGTTTCCATAGTGTTAATGACATCAAAGAACCTTTATAAAACTGTTTGGTAGTATGTTTGTATACAGACCAGCGTCTGGTTTAAATGCAGTTTACCCCCATCTGACGGGCCATGGCCTGATAGACTGAAATCTCTCTCTCTCTCTCTCTCTCCTCTCTCTCTCTCTCTCTCACTCTCTCTCTATATATATATATATATATATATATATATATATATATATATATATATAATATATAGATCAATGTGGTTAAAATACCCAAAATGATTTCCAGAGCGCTCAACCCCTTGGGGAGCAACATTTGTTAAAATAAGGTATTAAAAGAAATCTCTACAAATTTGTTTCGAGCGGCTTGCGCTGTCATCAGATGGCCCTCGTTTGCCCACCGCCGATGTTATATAGCGTGTGGGCTCACGTTTGCGGTTGTTTGCACGTGCGGGTTGGCTGCACGTGTTTTTGGGGGCTTTCAGGTTTTGTTTTGAGCGTGTTCACTAACAACGATTTCCATTTATGCCTGCAGTTGGTTACTATTTCTGTTTTAGTGTTTAAAGTTGCTAAGTGTGGTTTGCATAGTATTAACCATTTTTCAGTTAAACATAGGTTGCACCTTTTTGAAACATTGCTGTATGATGATGCTCTTTTTATGATTTTCCAGGATATATTGTAGCTTGTTTTTGCGTCTTTAAGTTTCCAGATATATTTGCTCAGTTCTGTTTGGTTTTTATATTTTCTTTATTAAATGACTGTTTGTGGTTTGCATATCTGGTTTTGAAGTGGTTTTCAGTGATCCCTATGTATGTTTCTTTTTCATTTTCTGATGTCACAGTAGCCTGGTATACAATATTGTTGTGAAGACATTTATTGTCTAGTGGGCACTGCTCTTTTCTGGTGCAATTGCAAGATTTCCTTTCTTCACCCTTCTTTGCTGTGTTGATTTTCATTTTGTTGGATGCGTCAATTAGATCTTAATAGCTCCTAACGTTGAGCACTGTGACCTAAAAGATTTTAAAATGGAAGAAATCAATTTTAGACAGTCAACAAAAAACATACCATTTTCCAATCCGCCATCCTACCTAAAAAAAACTAATAGAACAAACTGAAAAGTTCATACACAATATGAGATGGAAAGCATTCTTTTTCCTGAACCCAAACGCAAAAAAAGAGGACAAAAACACCTACGATTTCAAATCATGGCGATCACCACCAGCCATAGATGAAATGAAACCCTTTGAAGATCAAATGAAAAGAATGATAACCAATATTGAATTCAAAAAATCTAACAACGGTTTCCAAACGACACTAAATAAACAAATAAAACAAATAAAAAATGACAAAAAAATATTTGTGAAGGCTGATAAAACTAGCAATTATTACAAAATGGAACCAAAAGAATACTCTCAACTCCTTGACAAAAACATCCAGAAAAACTACAAAAAAGCCGACAAAATATACATGACAGTATCCGCACTAAAGAAAAAGAACTTGCAGAGCGCATAGACCTAAGTAACAGGATAGAAGCGACAGCAACAAAAGAAGCTTTCATAACACTCAAAGACCACAAGCCTAATTTTCATAACAATCCAACATGTAGACTAATAAACCCATCCAAATCTGAATTAGGCAAAATAAGCAAGAAAATTCTGGAAAAAAATAATAAAGAACGTAAAATCAAACTCTGAATACAACCTCTGGAAGAACACATACGAAGTTATCCAATGGTTCAAAAAACTCAATAAACAAAGTAATACAGTATTCATCACATTTGACATAGTAGACTTTTACCCATCTATAGACGAGGAACTACTCACCAAAGCCCTGAAGTTTGCCAGTAACCACACAGACATAACAGGGTCAGAAATGGAAATCATTCTCCACACCAAGAAAACATTACTACACAGCAAAAATGAAACCTGGATCAGGAAAACCAACAGAAACTCAACATTCGACGTAACCATGGGATCATATGATGGTGCAGAAACATGTGAACTGGTCGGATTATTCATGCTGTCCAACATCAAGAAAAAACTCGGAAAACAAGTCGGACTATACAGAGACGATGGACTTGCTGCACTAACCAACAATCCAAGAACCATCGAAAACAAGAAGAAAGAACTATGCAAAATCTTCCAAAACCATAACTTAAAGATTACCATTGAAGCAAACAAAAAGGTAGTGAACTACTTAGACATAACACTGGATCTCAACAATCACATATATAAACCATACAAGAAACCCAACGATACACCTCTTTATGTACACACCAAAGTAACCATCCACCATCTGTATTAAAGACCATTCCCCATGGCATAAACAAGAGACTGTCAAACCTGTCATGCAGTGAGAGAGTGTTCAACAATGCAGCAGTAGAATACCAGGAGGCACTACAAAAAAGTGGATACAATTACAAATTACAATACAACCCAGACAACACAAATAAAAGCAAGAAAAATAGGAAAAGAAAAATCATATGGTATAACCCCCATACGACGGGAAACTCAAAACAAACATAGGGAAAGAATTCTTCAAAATCCTAACACACTTCATTTCCAAAAGAACACAAACTGTCCAAAATATTTAACAAAACACTGTCAAACTATCGTACTCATGTATGCCCAACCTCAAAAACCTAATTGACGCATCCAACAAAATGAAAATCAACACAGCAAAGAAGGGTGAAGAAAGGAAATCTTGCAATTGCACCAGAAAAGAGCAGTGCCCACTAGACAATAAATGTCTTCACAACAATATTGTATACCAGGCTACTGTGACATCAGAAAATGAAAAAGAAACATACATAGGGATCACTGAAAACCACTTCAAAACCAGATATGCAAACCACAAACAGTCATTTAATAAAGAAAAATATAAAAACCAAACAGAACTGAGCAAATATATCTGGAAACTTAAAGACGCAAAAACAAGCTACAATATATCCTGGAAAATCATAAAAAGAGCATCATCATACAGCAATGTTTCAAAAAGGTGCAACCTATGTTTAACTGAAAAATGGTTAATACTATGCAAACCACACTTAGCAACTTTAAACACTAAAACAGAAATAGTAACCAACTGCAGGCATAAATGGAAATCGTTGTTAGTGAAAAACGCTCAAAACAAAAACCTGAAAGCCCCCAAAAACACGTGCAGCCAACCCGCACGTGCAAACAACCGCAAACGTGAGCCCACACGCTATATAACATCGGCGGTGGGCAAACCGAGGGCCATCCTGATGACAGCGCAAGCCGTTCGAAACAAGTTTGTAGAGATTTCTTTTAATACCTTATTTTAACAATATATATATATATTATATATATATATATATATAATATATATATATATATGTCTGCCTGTTTTCTGTGTGTGTGTGTGTGTGTGTGCGTGCGTGCGTGCGTGCGTGCGTGCGTGTGTGTGTGTGTGTGTGTGTGTGTGTGAGACAAACCAAACACCATCACAGAGACAGGCAGACAGAGAGGCAAGGCGTTCATTGTCCACCACACCACGTTGTGCTGAAGCGGATTCCAACCTGTCGGTCGACCTCATTGTTTAATTCACAAACCAGAAAGCCAGCAAACACACACACACACACACACACACACACACACACCACACACACACACGTATGCACGCACGTACACACACACACACACACACACACACACACACACACACACACACACACACAGGAGCACATGCGCGTGCATACACACATGCGCGCGCGCGTGTACACACACACACACACACACACACACACACACACACACACACACACACACACGCACGCGCGCGCACGCGCGCACACTCTCTCTCTCACCACACACACACACACACACACACACACACACACACACACACACACACACAACACACATACACACACACTAACACATAACGCTCTCTCTGTCTCTCTGTCTCTCTCTGTCTCTCTCTGTCCTCTGTCTCTGTCTCTCTCTCTCTCTCTCTCTCTCTCTCTCTCTCTCTCTCTCTCTCTCTCTCTCTCTCAGAGCAGTTCCCTGGAGATATGTTCTGGAAAAGACCATTTGATGGTGTTACAGGGGCCATACCACCGTAGTCTCCTTTTTCCCTGAATGGCCTCAATAGATCGTCACACGGGTCCAGTTGGCCGTTCGATGGTCTGGCCCGCCTTGTTCATTGGGGATAGGATCTGTGCAGCTGATGTTCAGCATCTTCCGATGATACCTCATTTCCATGGGCTGGGATTTTTTTTTTTTTTCGGATCCGAAAGATCCGCTGTGAGGGTCGAATGTCTCACATGTGTACAGGAAGATGGAATATGCCAGCGCACGCAGCATCCTGATCTTGTGTTTCATGGAGTTGTTGTTGTTGTTGTTGTTGTTGTTGTTGTCTCTCCTTATTGTTTTTATCTGGACAGGGTTGATGATGCTGTCTTGGCTGTTACTAAGAAAAATATACAAAGACAAAGCAGAAAGTTCCAAAGAAAAATCTTTATAAAGGGAGAGAACCCACAGCGGGAGGAAAATATAGGACAGCTGAGAAAGGAAGTCTTGACGGAGAGAGAGATTAAATATAAATAAAACCCTTTTTTTTTTCGAGGAAAGAAAGATCTTCAAAGGGAGAGAATCTACCGCTCGGATATAAATCTAGCGTGCATACACAGAAAAAAACATTAGGGAAAACGAAGTCCGTGAAGGGAGGGAACTTTTCTTTCGAGATGAATTTCGTTTTGACAAATTCAGATATAATCCGGTGGAAAAAAGGCTTCTCGTCCAACATCTACCGGTAGAGGTAGTCTTTCTCTATGTACGTGTGCTACTCACCGTTGCACAACTATTGCTTACATAGCTTGTTTTTAGCTGTTGGTTTGTCTTCCCATTTCTCTGTTAAGATTTCCGATACTTTTTCATACTCGGCATTTTTAAAGTACATAGATTCTACCCTGACATCTAAAACTAGTTCCAAAGGGTTAAAAATGGGTTTCCGCATCGCTGTGCCCTCAGACAGTGCCGTGCAATGCAGGCCGGGGGGGGGGGGGGGGGGGGAGGGGGGGGGGACTCTGTGAACGGAGCATGAGGCTGCCGCCCACGTGTGGGCAACACACAGGGAAAAATCAATCTATAAACGGATGACGTCTTTACTGAGATGTGACCTTTGAATATATGAACTTTGGGCTATGTGAAATTTGAACTGACAACGACAAAAATATGTCAGGAAAAAATAGGTATTCAAATGAACAAAAGCGTTTTAAAACGGTCCCGGCTCTGAAGTCATGTTGTAAAGGGTCCCGGCTCTGAAGTCATGTTGTATAGGGTCCCGGCTCTGAAGTTATGTTGTATAGGGTCTCGGTTTTGAAGTCATGTTGTAAAGGGTCCCGGATCTGAAGTCATGTTGTAAAGGGTCCCGGCTCTGAAGTCATGTTGTAAAGGGTCCCGGCTCTGAAGTCATGTTGTAAAGGGTCCCAGCTCTGAAGTCATGTTGTAAAGGGTCCCGGCTTTGAAGTCATGTTGTATAGGGTCTCGGTTTTGAAGTCATGTTGTAAAGGGTTCCGGCTCTGAAGTCATGTTTAAAGGGTCCCGGCTTTGAAGTCATGTTGTAAAAGGGTCCCGGCTTTGAAGTCATGTTGTATAGGGTCTCGGTTTTGAAGTCATGTTGTAAAGGGTTCCGGCTCTGAAGTCATGTTTAAAGGGTCCCGGCTTTGAAGTCATGTTGTAAAGGGTCTCGGCTCTGAAGTCATGTTGTAAAGGATCCCGGCTCTGAAGCCATGTTGTAAAGGGTCCCGGATCTGAAGTCATGTTGTAAAGAGGTCTCGGCTCTGAAGTCATGTTGTAAAGGGTTTCGGCTCTGAAGTCATGTTGTAAAGAGGTCTCGGCTCTGAAGTCATGTCGTAAAGGGTCCGGCTCTGAAGTCATGTTGTAAAGGGTCTCGGCTCTGAAGTCATGTTGTAAAGAGGTCTCGGCTCTGAAGTCAGTTGTAAAGAGGTCTCGGCTCTGAAGTCATGTTGTAAAGGGTCCGGCTCTGAAGTCATGTTGTAAAGGGTCCCGGCTCTGAAGTCATGTTGTAAAGGGTCCCGGATCTGAAGTCATGTTGTAATGAGGTCTCGGCTCTGAAGTCATGTTGTAAAGGGTCCCGGATCTGAAGTCATGTTGTAAAGAGGTCTCGGCTCTGAAGTCATGTTGTAAAGGGTCCCGGCTCTGAAGTCATGTTGTAAAGGGTCCCGGCTCTGAAGTCATGTTGTAAAGGGTCCCGGCTCTGAAGTCATGTTGTAAAGAGGTCTCGGCTCTGAAGTCATGTTGTAAAGGGTCCCGGATCTGAAGTCATGTTGTAAAGAGGTCTCGGCTCTGAAGTCATGTTGTAAAGGGTCCCGGCTCTGAAGTCATGTTGTAAAGGGTCCCGGCTCTGAAGTCATGTTGTAAAGGGTCTCGGCTCTGAAGTCATGTTGTAAAGGGTCCCGGCTCTGAAGTCATGTTGTAAAGGGTCCCGGCTCTGAAGTCATGTTGTAAAGGGTCCCGGCTCTGAAGTCATGTTGTAAAGGGTCCCGGCTCTGAAGTCATGTTGTAAAGGGTCCCGGCTCTGAAGTCATGTTGTAAAGGGTCGGGCTGCGTGTGGGCCATGACACCTACTTGCCCTCTGGTCCCACAAAATTATTTTCTATAGCGCTGCAACCTCGACCTGCACCTTCTGGGGAGTCGGATGCCTCAAGGCCAGGTCACCTGTGACGGACATCTTGCCCACAGAGCATTCAGACACCTGCTGTCAGATGAGAAACTGAGGCCTCATAGTGACCGCTTGTGTTCCTCCTCGTCCAGATCCAGCTGGAACTCTTTTCAGCTCTTTCTGTCTCAGCTTTATTGGTGGGCTCTGGTCCTCTTCTCAGCTAGAAACCGGGAGCTGCTGTGTGATCAGATCATGGGCAGATGAGCCACTGAGAACCTCTGAGATGCGCCCGAGATCATGTGGAGAATGCTTTTTCACAAAATCTTAAGAATATGGGGGGTGGTAGGGATCTGTATTCGGGGGGGTGGCGGCCTCACAAGCACGTTTTATTGGCAAATCATTTCCTGTGCTTTAGTGTTTGTGAAGAGTCTGTTCTGTTCACAATGCAGTGCTCTTTGATGTTCTATTCGATGTCATCGAAACACACAAGCAAGCAAGCGCGTGTATGCACGCTCGAACATTTACATATTTACACACTCACGCACGCACACACACACACACACACACACACACACACAGACACACACACACACACACACACACACACACACACACACACACACACACACACACACACACACACGCACACACACCACGCACACACACACACGCACAACACACACACACACACACACACACACCACACACACACACGCGCGCGCGCACGCACACACACACACGCACGCACACACACACACACACACACACACACACACACACACACACACACACACACCACACACACACACCACACACACACACACACACACACACACACACACACACATTGAATGTGAGTGGGGTAAGAGTGCACTTCCAGTTATGCCACGCAAACTTTTATCCTGCTTCTCTCTCTCTCTCTCTCTCTCCTCTCTCCCTCTCTCTCCTCTCTCTCTCTCTCTCTCTCCTCTCTCTCTCTCTCTCTCTCTCTATCTATCTATCTATCTATCTCTCTTTGTTGTTTTTTGTTGGGGGGGGGGGGGGGGGGGGGAGGGGGGAGAGAGAGAGGAGAGACCAAAAGGAAAGGGTGAAGGGGTCGGAAAATTGGTGGACATTTTTTTTCCTTCAATTTCTTTTTATGAACAGGGCCGGGTGGTTAGCTGGTAGGGGAATAGGGAAGGGGGGGGGGGGGGGTAGAAAGAGAGAAGGGGCTCGGTTCCTGAACCGCTAATCCCCCTTGAATAAAGTGTCTGACCCTGCTGATGACTATCAACCAGCATGCCTACTCATATTCTTTGCGTCCTTGTTACGGCACACTCCCTGGTCGTTACTCAATGCTTTTGAGCTCAGACTGGCGTGATCTGGGTGAAGGATTGTTTTTTCTCCTGACTTCCAATCATCACTGCCATCCATCACTGGTTTGTTGGTTCGCTGTACGGGCCCTGGTTGGTCTCGTTCAGGCCGCTCGATACAGCAGTCTCCTTGGAAAGAATGTCAACTGGCGGACAAAGTATTCGTGTGCCTGTTGTTTCTGGTCTTTTATTCCATTGGTTGTTGTCAGCGCTTACGCACGCGCACATACAAACTCACGCGCAGAGAGAGAGAGAAAGAGAGAGAGAGAGAGAGTGAGAGAGAAGAGAGAGAGAGAGAGAGAGAGAGAGAGAGAGAGAGACAGACAGACAGACAGACAGACAGACAGAGACAGAGACAGAGAGAACACGACTACGAATATTTAAGAGAAGAGAGAGAGAGAGAGAGAGAGAGAGAGAGGAGAGAGAGAGAGAGAGAGAGAGAGAGAGAGAGAGAGAAAACGTATTCATGCAAAGCCGAAATATACTGAAATAAAATACTAAAAGAAGCCCCCGAGACCAAAAGAAGTTGGCTGTATTCCATGTAAGACACCTGAAAAAAAAGCAGGTCAGACCTGCACACTTTCTCTGTCTTCCATAAACTAATTTTTTTTTTTTTTTAAAAGCTTCTTCCAGTCTTTCACGACTCACCGGCTGCCGTACTGTAGGGGCTGGCATCGCCGATCTGCAGGCTAGGGGTGGGGAGAGGGGTAGGGGACTGGGGGGAAGGGGATGTGAGGGTAAGCGGGAGATAGGGGGGGGGGGGGGCGGTTGCTTCAAGTCCCATCACAAGCATTTGTTTGGGTGGATATTTTCGGCCTTGGCCGACTCCTGAAGCTGATTGTGATACGGGCTCAAATGATCAGACAGGGATCACGCAGTCGGATGCATCCACTGAACCGAGGGGTCTGTGAGAGTGTTGCTCACAGTTCCTGACCAGCATCGCAGGTGTCTGTATCTCTCGGGCCTGCTTGACGCTACGCCGGGGGGGGGGGGGGGGGGGGGAGGGGGGGGGGAGGGAGGGTTAACTTGTGAATGGAAGCGTAGATTACTGCCCTGTCTTGCAGTCTCTGAGCAGAATGAAATTCCATCGCATCATCTCCGTCATCTTCATTATCATTCTTCGTAATGAAGGGGGAAAGGTGTCAATGTTTGTGTTCCTACTGTCGCAGTGGACATGATGGAAAACAAGACACCAAAAGAAAAAAAGAATCAAAGAATCGAGTACCTACACCACAATTTTTTTCTACTTTTCAGTTAATTGACAAAGTGTGTGTTGTGTGTTGTGCGCTGCGTGCGTGCGTGCGTGCGTGCGTGCGTGCGTGCGTGCGTGTGTGTGTGTGTGTGTGTGTGTGTGTGTGTGTGTGTGTGTGTGTGTGTGTGTGTGTGTGTGTGTGTGTGTGTGTGTGTGTTTGTAAGTACGCGAGGGAAACAGGTGCAGCGGGAGGTTGCAATATGCATGGATCATTTAGGTATGTAATGGCATTTTTTTATATTACAAGTTGCCCTCCCTCCCTCCCTCCCTCTCCCCCTCCAACCCTCCTACGCCCTTCTCTCTCTCCATCCTCCATTTACCCTTTGTTTCTCCAATCCTCACCCGCACCCCCACCCCACCCCCACCCGGACCTTCTTCCTTTCCTGGACACGCTTCAAATCCCAATATCGCTTTGCTTCACCGGATTGTCACATAATGATGCGACTCATGCAATTGTCTAGCATTAACGGGATTCACTTTTGATCTGTCCAGTGTCCTAATGCATCAACATGCCAAATTTACAAAAAAGATCAGACGAAAAACTGTGGATCGGTATGCAGAACAAGAAGACATACGGACAGACAGACGGACAGACAGAACACACTGTACATACATTCATTAGCCGTTGCCATTCCTCGCACTTTTCCGTCCCTCTCCCCTTCCCTTTTCCATCCCCCTTCTTCTGTACCCCCTCCCCATTGCCTTCCCTTTCTTCATCATAATATCTACCCTTCTGTTCCACCATTTTCCTATTACACTATCCCCTTTCCTCCATCTCCCCATTTCCTCACTCCTGTATACCCCTCCCCCCCCCCCCCCCCCCCGCCCCCCTCACCCCTTTAGTCTTCGACCAACCTCGAAGGCCTTGTCGAAACGAATCGGAATGGAGTGTTGGAACCCCGGGATTGAGCCAGATGCCCTTCGATCTTCATCAGTCCAGCGCTCACCCCATTGTGCCGATCCAGCTGACAGTGAACACGGTGCTTTATGTCTGTACGAACGTCAATGGCCAGGCATGCTTGACCCGCTTCAAATCCCGACATCACTTCGCTTCGATACTGGCATACAAAATACGTCTGATAGGACTGTCTAGCACTGAAGTGATACGCTGTCGATCTGCTCTGTGTGTTGATTAATGATCAACCTTGACCACAACGAAAAACATATTTGCAAGAGCCTTATATCATACATTTACATAGGTATGAATGTGTTTCTTTAACAGATATACAATATTGGAAAGTACAAAATGGTGAAACAAGAAAAAAAAGGAGAAAAAAAGCTACGTATTCATGCCGTGTGGTGCTTTTACTGTATTAACATACTTGACAACACTCCATAGCTCGTAATGATTTTTTTTTTTTTTTTTTTTTTTTTTTTGCTTAAAATCTTATTAAACTATGAATAATCATCGTTTCTCCCCTAAATTGTCAAGGATTGGGAGATTGTAAAAAGCGAAGAGATCTTCTACATTATTTGAAACAAAAACAACAGTCTGTCTATTGTCTGCAGGATACACATTTCGACACCAAAAAAAAAAGAATCATATGCCAAATCCGAATGGGGTTGTAAAGCATATTTTGCATAATAAAAATATAATTCAAGAGGTGTAGTTCAATATTAGCAATAACTTGAATTAAAACTAAAAAGAGCGTAAAAAAGATCCTAATGGAAATTGCGTTATCATATCTTTCTCTGCTATTAAAAAGGAAATACGTTTTGTTAATGTGTATGGTCCAATCAATGATTCCCCTCAGTTTTATCAAAAACTTATGGCGAATAAAAAACAAGACAATAATCATAATATCGTAGCAGTTGCAGACTGTAACCTTGTCATGGACCCATCACTCAATAACGGCAATTACAAAGACGTAAACAACCCAAAAGCAAGGCAGGTCGTTGAAAACATGATGATAGAATTTGTTCTTACAAATATCTGGAGAGAAAACAATCCGGGAGGCAAGTACTTCACTTGGTGTAGGACATCAAGGTAGACTTGACCGTTTCCTTGTGTCAGATTATCTAAATTCGTACTTTGAAGACGCTGCAGTCGGATCATTCATTGATAACCGTATATTTGTCATTCGGGATGGGAATGAAAGGAAACACTTCCTGGAGTTGGGCTGACTGCAAACCGCATTGCACGTGCAATTCGTGCCTTTACTGAACACATGGCAACCAGTTTTGCTGACCAGTGAATATAAAAAAGCCAGTTTTGGGGGTGTTTTTAACCATGCCACCAAGACGGAGATTAAATGACACTAAGCGGGGAAGGGCTGTTGCTTGGCTTCAAGAAGGTGTAGGCGTCAGAGAAGTTGGTCGTCGCCTTCAAGTGCATCATACTGTCATCCAAAGACTTTGTGACCACTTCAATGCCACCGGTAGTACTTCTGAAGAAAGACGGTCTGGCTGGCCTGTGTCCACCACCAGACAGCAGGACAGACAGCTGGTTCTGAAGGCGCTGAGACAAAGAACCGCCACCTCAAACAACCTCAGGCGACAAACGTCAAAATTTCCAACCAAACTGTTTGGAACCGCCTGAAAGAAGTTAACCTCAGAGCAAGACGGCCAGCTGTTCAACCTGTGCTGACGGCGGCTCACCGTAGGGCGCGACTGGCTTTGTGTCGAGCTCATCTGGCCTCGACGAGGCAGCATTGGGCCCAGGTGATGTTTTCTGACGAGTCGCGTTTTGCCCAGCTCTTCCACAATGGTCGCATACGTGTCTGGAGGCAGACGGGGGAATGCTACCAAGAAGCCAACGTAATCGAACAGGACCGGTATAGCGGGGGGTCTATCATGGTGTGGGGTGGCATAGGAAGGAACTTCAGAACACCCTGTACCGAGTTGAAGACAACCTAACTGGTGTGGGGTACAGGGACAACATTCTACAGCCTCTGGTCTTGCCTGCCCTGCAAGCCCTGGGCCCTGCCGCCATCCTCCAGGACGACAACGCCCGTCCCCACCATGCCAGGGTGGTAAACGTCTTCTTGGAGGAGCAGCAGGTCAACCGCCTCGACTGGCCAGCGTCCTCACCCGACCTTAACCCGATCGAGCACGCCTGGGACATCCTGGGGCGCCTGCTTCACAAGAACCACCCTCCAGCAGTGAACCTGGGCCAGCTCTTCGACTTCTTGCAGCAGGAGTGGAACAACATCCCCCAGCTGACTCTCAGGAGGCTTGTGGACTCTATGAGACAGAGATGTCTAGCTTGTATCCGCGCTAATGGCGGCCATACTGAATATTGACATTGATTGTCATTTGATTTGACTTCTGATTTCTGAAATGAAGGTGTTCATCAATTAAGCTCATGAAGTTGTTTTTGAGCAGCTGTTATTCGTTTATTTCTGATGTCATTGTATCGTTGCATAGATGAATTTTCAATTAAATTGGTTGAAGAAGTTATTTCGTTTTTCAGTTAATTTGTGTGTGAATGTTTTCAACTGGCTCTTAAATTGTTTTGAGCAGTATATAATGAATAAAAGTCCTGACATTAAATTGAAAGTGTATGAACACGTTTTCTTAGGGTTTTTTTTTTTTTGTATTAATGAAAATAGGATTGAAAACAATGACATTTGCAATATTAAAAAAAAAAAAGAAAAACAAAAGAAGAGACATGCTCATTAAAAGAGGTCCAACACTGAAAAAGAACGAAATGGAAAATGATGTGGTGGAAGTTAAGCAAAAACAGAAAGAATAAGTTTCATTACGAGACAAAATTATTGTGGAAGGCGCTTTGCATCGTTCAAAGGCCAGGTGGATAGAAGTAGGGGGAAAATGAAAATACATCTGTAGTCTTGGGAAGAGGTATCATGTAAGTAAACAGATAGTAAATGTTTCAAAACATGATGGGAAGTTAACAGAGAAACCAGAACAAAGAAAAGATGAAGCGTCAAACTTTTATATTAAGCTTTGCAAAATCAATGAAAATCTTGTGAAATACATGAATTAGTAAAAGAGGTACCACCGCTTTACAAAAGAGGAGAAACAATGTTTAGATGGGGAAATTACTCTTGAAAAAGCAGGCTATGCTTTGAAAAGAAATGCAGAATGGAAAGAGTCTAGGTACAGACGGATTTGGTGCCGAATTTGAAACATATATTCTGGGCACTACTTGGATCTTTCGTGGCTAGGGCACTACACAAAGCAAAAAGGGATGCGATGGTGAATTATCCATCACACAAAGAGAGAGCTTAATTATTTGTATTCCTAAAGCAAATAAGCCGAAAGAATTCATACAGAACTGGATACCGATTTCTATGTTAAATGTTGTTTATAAGATAGGATCATTTTGCATTGCAAATATAATTATGAAATATTACCAACTTTAATCAACAAAGATCAAACACGATTTATTGCAAATCCATATATGTATGATAATATTAGATTCATATATGATTTGATACAGTACCTAGATCCAAAACGATTACCAGGTATACTGAATTTCATGTTCAAAGTGTTTAGAGCTCATGGGTTTGGTCGCAGTACATGTAGGCGGATCGCAACGTTCTGTAAAAACTATTACATCTACCAAGTTAGTCAATGGTCAGTAGAGAACAGTAAAATGCCGGTTCTAGCTCACCCCACCCTCAACTAGTTTCGGGTGGGTTGACCCTAGAACCGGCATTTTACTGTTCTCTGACAAGTAAGACTTTAATAACCAAAAAAATAACGATTATCTACAAACATACATACTGTGTAGGATTATCCGTTTTCAATACTAATTTACTAAACTTTTCAGATTTCAGTTTTTGCTTAATCCTGCGTTTTTCCTGATCATTTTCAATAACATCATTTTCACGCATACATTCATCAAATGCGTCTCTGTCCTTCATGTGAAATAAAACTACAGTCTTTAACTGTTCTCTAAAGTCTTTTAAAACCGAGTTATATTTTTGACATAAAATCCACACACTTATTCCAGCATGTCTTCCACTGAAAGCCAGTTTCGACAAAGTGTTTCTTTTTTTAACTATGTCTCTTTCTGCTGAACAGTCATCTATAATAAATAGTGTCTGCGTTCCTCAAACAGTCTATAAAGTGTTCTAAACACTCACTCAGTTTATTGCTAGGATCAACTAAAAATATGTTATCATCTATCCATATAAACCTTCTATCGTGATATGCTTTGTTCCATTTAAGTGTTGGGCAGAAAATTACAATATGATCAAAATTATAACGATAAACTGTTTGTAACAGGTCGAGCATAAATATTGTTTTCCCACAACCAGTCTGTCCACAAATCAATGAACAATGAGGGGTTTTTATCATAAAGTTTAACTGTTCCATAGTTTTATAACAGAATTTAATCTAATCCAGTTATTATGTTTGTCATACTCTCTGTCAAAACTTGTTCAGTATAATAAAACCCTATAAGGTCTAAATGTGTAAGATTAATCCAATTTAGTCCTGTAAGATCGTTTCTATTTAGATTAATATCAATTTTGTCGCTGGTTGTTATGGTCTTAATATCCTCCCCATTGTGAAGAACGACGATGGTAACTTTAAGTTTTTCAACGTCTAAGTTTTGCCAGCTAATAAGAATTCCTTTCATAAGATTGTCACTGACTCCCACAGCTCCATTTCTTGCCTCATCTTTTAAGACAGAAATTTCAAATATCATTGTGAACGTGTCTCCTAATTTTGTGCGCGGAATGAACTGTAATTTTGTAGAAGCTTCCTTTAAAACTGTTTCTCTTCTGTGGAGGATGTACTGTTCATTCCCATACGGCGTTATTTCAATCTCTTTCCGACTATTGTCCTCTGGCATAAGACTTATATGTAAAGGACCAGAGTTGAAAGCTTTTCTGAAACTTCTTTGACGGTCAAAAAATGTAAATGGGCTTATGAATTCAAATTTTATGTCCCATTCTAAATATGGTTCTAAGTGCCATTTGCTGTCAGGTTTTTGAACTATTTTATATTCGGAATAGAGGTTGTTAAGAACTTACCGCCAATGACATTGACAAACAAAGCACATGACAAGACATGATGCATTTCAACCACTTGGGTCTTCATCAGGCGAAAAAATAAATCACATTTAACATGTGGGACAGTACGAACAAGGAACTAAAAACGAAAAAAGAAGAATGAAAAATGACTCATCCGTTGTTGTCCATATGGTCTGTAGGCGGAAATGACATGGGGCCAGGGGGATTATGGGAGAGGAAACGGGGGGGGGGGGGGTTGCGTCGGGGGAGGTGTGTGTGTGTGTGATATGATAGGGTTGTGTGTCTAGTTTATTGGGATGGTACGATATCTTTGTGATGGTTGTGGTAATGGTGGATTGATAATAATGGTAAGGGGAAAGGAGGGGGGGGGGGGGGAAAGTGAGGGGAAAAAAAAAGGTGGGGGGGATTTAAGCGGAAGATAAAACAAAATTAAGATTGAATAGATGGAGGGTTGCTGTAACTACTGTATGAAGTGAGTGAAGGGGATGTGGTGGTGGTGTATGTATGTGTGTGTGTATGTGTGTGTGTATGTGTGTGTGTATGTGTGTGTGTTGGTAGGGGATATTGCCCACTGATGTGGAAGTGGTGGGTATGTGTGTTTGGTTATTGTTGGATATTGATGCCTTGGGGGTGTAGTGTGCCCAGTTTGGCAATGAGATGGGATTCTTGAGTTGTGCGTTCAAAGCTGTCACTCTGTGACTGCCAGAGTGCCATAACTTTGACATGGTGGATGTTGTGTTGGGTGTGGTTGAAGTGTAGGGCGACGGGTTTTGGTCGGTGGTGGCGAATATCTGCCAGGTGTTCAGAGATGCGTGTTTCAAGTGTGCGTGACGTTTCCCCTATGTAGATCTTGCCACACAGCTGGCAGTGGATGGCATATATAATGTTGCGGCTCTGACATGAGAATGTGCGTTTGACTGTGAAGGAGTCTTTGGGGCCCTGTAAGATGGTGTCTGGTTTGGTGAGGGGGCAGATTTTGCAGTTGGGTTTAGAGCAGGGGTGAGTACCTGGTGGTGTAGCTGTGGTTCTGTTCAAACTGGACCGCACGAGGAGGTCTTTGAGGTTTTTGTCACGTTTGAATGTGATCATGGGTTTGGTATGGAAGGCGGGTTTTGTGGTTATGTACTATGTGCCAATTGGATTTGAGGATCCTACAGATGGGGAGGGTGTGCGGGTGGTAGAGGAGATAGGCTGTGGGTCTGTCTGTCTTGGTTGGATGCTGGGTTTCCAGAGCAGATGTTCTGGATACAGCTATGGTGCGGCGGAGTGCTGCATTGATGATGGAACTGGGGTATCCGCGGTTGGTGAAAAATTGTGACATTTTGGCTGCTTGTATAGAGAAGTCTTCCTCGCTGGAGCAGAGTCTGCGAAGACGGAGAAATTGTGAGTATGGGATGCTGTCTTTAGTGTATGGGTTGTGGGAGGATGAGTAGTCTAGGTATGCATGTGCGTCGGTGGGTTTGTAGAAAATGGAGGTTTTGAGTAGGCCTTCTTCAAGGGAGATGGTGATGTCTAGGAAGTTGACCGACTGCGAAATGGTGTAGGTAAGTCGGATAGATGGATGGAAGGTCTGGGCAAAGTTGAGGAAGTTGAGGAGGTCTTGTTTTGGCATAGATGTGGCTCCCAGTCCATCATCGATATACCTTTTGTACAGTTCAGGTGTGGGGCCCGTGTATGTGTTGAGCAGGCGGTGTTCCAAGTGTCCCATGAAGAGGCAGGCGTAGGCTGGTCCCATTTTGGTACCCATGGCAGGAGTCTTTGGGGCCCTGTAAGATGGTGTCTGGTTTGGTGAGGGGGCAGATTTTGCAGTTGGGTTTAGAGCAGGGGTGAGTACCATTTTGAAATATTTTTTTCTAGATTGCGCAGCTGTTCTAGTTTAGGAAACCTTTTGTTGGCGCCAACCTCTTTGCGTTTATAATCGCCATCTTTAGTGTACTCAAAACCATACAAAGCGCCTATCTCACCATTCTGTTCAAAGTCCACAACGTCTGCAAGGTCTTTTAATTCTAAAGTTATACACCTCACAGGCGCTAATGTAACTCCTGATTCTTCTGGCCCACACGACATTATTTTTTAGTACAGTTATTATTTTATTTCCAAAACAATGTGTAGGTTATCGCATTTTACGACTTTCCCTGTTTTGTCTGTGATCTTTATATTAAATGATCTGACCCTCCCACAAGCTAATTTTTTAAACTGTAAATTAGGGAATTGTATAATTTCATAATCGCAATATGCAGCTTTCCCCGACGGAAGAGCTCTTAGAACAGTTGAGGGCCTTCCATCATATAAGTTTTCATCAGTGCTCAGTCATCCAAATGAACATAGAGTAATGAATGTAATGCAAGATCGAGCGGACTTTCCCCCTCATAAGTAGTTTTGTTTGGTGTAACTCTAAAACTATGAATGTCCCGATTGTCAGTTGCAAAGCCTAACATTTTAGCTAGCTCTCCATCAAAATAGTAACCTACTTCTTCTTCTTCAGGCTTGAATGTTAACATTGTTTTTAGATTTGCATTGTTAAGTTTGAGAGTAATGTCGAAGTTACTCATTGCTTCTTTTAGTGAGCAAAACCCGTATAACCATCAGGTATTGTTAACTGGCTAACTTTGGTCCCTGATTTGTCAACTTTTAGAATCGTATTATTATTCTTGGATTCAGTTATATTAAACCATACGACTTTGTAAAAAAATTTCATGGAGTGCGACCATTTTGGTTCCGCAATCGTTCTTAACAGCATGTTCTAAAAACGAAGGACGGTCTTGGGTTGTTATTGTTACAAACATTTTTAAACGAAATAAAATGAGCGCATTTAAATATACTGGTGCAAAATATTCTGTTGGGCCGCACTACAATCTTAAAAATATAACAACCGACACCCTCAACATTTCTGTGACTCAGTCTGACGCCTTTCAAGTAAAGGTGAGTACTCCATTGAAAGATATCTTAACCCGCCTATTAAAAACGACCACATCCCAAAAGTGTGGTTCAGTCATCCGATGCAGTTTTATCAGAACCAGCTAAACTTTGCTGTGTTTTGTGCATCAACTGGGTGTGGAGTGTCGTATGCTGATCATCTAAATCATCCTGATCCTTTGGTGAGGTCAGTGTATAGATTTCATTTTTATTACACTTTCAGACGTATTTTGACTGAACTGCAAGCGCCATTACCAAATGACAAACCGTTTAATCCATTCAGCAACAGAATAGACATGAAGGCTTTTGAAAGGATCTGTAACGAATTCAATATTAATGTTAAGGAAGACTTTAGACAAAAGTTGGATCTTAATCATGGCTTAGGCACCCCTTATTTTTGGGGCGTGCACAGAAAGTATAACTATGACTGGAATCCTCCTTACACATCTTTCTCTTCAGGCATAGGTGTTCACCTCGGGTCCATAGAGCAAGAGCATAAACAGCATGGACAACATTTATCTTAGACACTTCTAAGGGCCTAACTAAAGCAGGAATAGAACGAATAAACGACTCTATTCGTACTTACGTTTGGTGTTTGCTAGGTTCGCAAGCGCAAACGAGATCGAGCATAACTGATCCTTCTACTGGTTTTGACGCGCAAAAAACAATACTTAGCAAATTTAGAGGACGCCATTAATTCTACAGTTGATTTACCTTCAAGTATAAAAAGGTATCAAAATGTTTTACAATTCGCAAGATCGAAAGTAGACTTTGCTGTTGGCACTGGTTTATACATGCTGCCTTCTGACCTCAGACTCCAGATAGGTACAATAATAAACTCAATAATGAAATCCTTGTGGCAGGCAATGAACAGAAGGTCGGAAAAAAACGACATAAATTCTGAGCCAGTAATATTACAAACAATAAAAAAACAAGATGACCCCCCAAGATTAAGTCATCCAATCCCCAAGGTCCAAAGCCCAAAGACTGTTGAAGTAAAAAAAAATAATGACCATGAATATGAAAAGACAGCGCTAGTTGTTGGATTAACTGGCCTAGGATTACTCCTTCTTTATTTTACTAAAGAGTAACCCAACTATTAAGAGAACTAATGCCCATAAGTGCTCAGCCATAAAGCCAACTACTTTGCTTGCAGTAGACAAAAGCCAGCTAACGACACCCCCTAATATACCTGGTAAAGAGTCTATAGCTTTACCAGCTAATTTTTTTAATAAACTCGCAAGATGATCAAGCTGTTTTTTTACCATGATTTATCAGGCTGCGATGGAGGTGATGGCGGTGGAGGCACTGGACTTTGACCACCGCCACCTGTAATAGCCAACACCAGTGTACTTATTGCAAATCCTAAGGCAGTTATAACACTTGCTAATGTGACTCCTGCTCTCTAAACAGTGTTCTTATTCGTTCTGCTAGCGTCGTGTCTTCATATAAAATTTTTTCGATAGTTTCTCTTATTCTGTTCACTTGAGTTCGTAATTCTTTTCGGTTAGTATACAACACTTCTAGTCTTGCTAATCTTTCTAGATTAAGTTCATGTAGTCTTTGTTCTATTCTTTCTTTACATCACGCCCTAAGTTGGCGTCATCAGCATCAGCGAGTTTTTCTTTTTCTTTTTCTATACGCTCCTTTAGTTCACTCAGTTTTGCTAAATTGTTTATTAATTCCCCTTGGAAGGTTCTTAAAGTGCGATCAAGGGCTAATAATTCTCTTATAGGCGCCTTTATTTCTTGCATGGGCAGCGGCGGATCATGTATAGTTTTTAATGCTGTTTCTTCTGAAGAAGTGGTTTCTGCTTCTATTGCATTTATTATTTTGCCGGCTGATTGACTTAAATCTTTAAGTTCCATGTTTTGTATTTGGTTATCTGTTGGGAGTTCTTGTAGTGTGTTTTGAAGTTTAGCAACTGCCTCCCTATCTAATTTTGGTTTAGAAATACCAAGGTGATTCCGTTCGCTCACACGGAGCCTTTGTTTAATTGTATTCATGCCTACAAACTTTGATGGGTATCGTTTATCCGTAAGCTGAACACGTTCTCCTTTGTCGTTTTTCACATACAAATGGGCATCTTTTAGTTCAAAATCATCAGGGTATATAGTTTCAGGAGGTTTTAGTCCTAAACTTTGGTATAATGATCTAACCTTACTTTCTGTTAATTCACGCCTTTGCCGCCCTTCTACTAATTCATCATGCAATGAGAGCGCTGAGCGATGCTGTGTCAAAGGAGTCATTTTACTCATGTCGTCTCCAGGATCAAAAACATCATAATCTTCTTCACCTCCAATTCCCGCCATGTTTTAAATAATTAACTTTTTATTTTGTTTTATAAAAATGTCACAAGCATATGGCTCAATTCTTGACCCGCATAGAAGACTGAAAGAGCCCTTTGGCGTGAAGGGAAATAAACGGAATATTACTGTTCCAAATAATCCATCTACTATTGATGCAGATCAAATTCTTACTGTCAAATTTCCAGACTTAGGAGCGGATGAAGTGATTGTGCCAGGCTCTGCGCAACTTACTTTCAAAATAGAACTCGCTTCAACAGCAGACCCAAACAGGACAGTTGTACAGAATCTGGGGCGGGCAATCGTTAAGAAAATTTCTATAAAACTTGAGGGGCAAGAAATATTTTCTTTACATAATGCAGACATATTTTTAACCTATTCTGATCTATGGCTGACCGAGAATGAAAGGGCTGATCTTGCGTTTCAAGGAATCGAAAATAAAGAAGCACTAAAACATAGAATAGGCGCCGAAGATGCTAAATCCGGCAAAAAGCATGAAGCAGTAAGTTATGCGCATGGAAATCGCTTTTCCATTCCCTTAGATTTTGAGCTGTTAAAATCGCATGCACCATACTTTCAAGGAGCATTAAAAGACAGATTGTCATATGAGCTAACTTTTAATGAATACAAACGTGTTATTATATCTGATGACACCGCAGCAAAGTACAGCATTTCTGACATCGCGTTAGAGTTTGACGTTGTCAGCAACCCTCATTTAGCAAGGCTGATTGAGCAACAATATCAGTCAAAATTAGCAATATATTACGAAAGAGTAATTCATCATACAACATATCCCAAAAGCAAGGCAGACGCTATATGGAATTTTAGTTTTAGTGTCGCAGCAAGATCACTTAAAGGTATTTTATTGCTGTGTGAAGATGAAGAACCATTCAAAAGACAAACTGAAAATTTTATTAATCCTAAAATAACAAAAGTGCAATGTTCGATTGAGGGTAGTCCTAACCAAATCTACGCTAGCGGGCTTAGACCTTATCAGCATTTTGACGAAATAAGAAAATTGTTTGGGGGTGGGAGGTGTAGAAGCCCAACAGCAGACCTTGTGTCTAAAGATCTACATCTTCACAGTGTTAGGCTGATGATTATTTAGCAGCGAATTACGGTTTATGGATTGACTTAAGGTCAACAGAGGATAATCAGTTGCATGGAAGTGGGAGAACGGTTTAAAGACGTAATAAACATTCAAATTGATAAAGAAAAAGATGCTGATAAACCACTTAATGTACATTTGTTTTTAATATATGATGCGCAGCTGAATATTCAAGATAACAGATTAAAAGATATACAATACTAAATTATTTTTTATTTTTAAAAAAGCATGTCTGTTAAGCATTATCCACAAGCGCCTAAAGAAGAGATAGTAGGCAACTCTGCTGCTATAGAAGGCAACATCGACTCCAGGGTCGTCTCTGCTGCTGTAGAACACCCCGACATAAAAACCTTCAGATTAACCAACATTACACAAATGCAACAAAAACTAGAGCAGGACCTTTCAAAATACAGCAAAGCCAAACGAAGGTATTCTGCTGCCTTTAATGCTGTTACTTATGTTAATACTGGGGCATCGACTATTAGTACTCTATCAGCAGGAACAAGTGTAGGTCTCTTTAGCAACAGGCGTTGGCGCACCGGCAGCTTTACCTCTAGGCGGTTTGTCTTTAGCTCTTGGCTATGTTCATTAGCTGTAGGCGCTGCTAGAAAAAAATTTAAAAAAACTAAACTCCAAAAGCACACAGCTATGGTTCAACTAATAACAGCTAAACTTAGTTCCTTCAAGCTGATTAATAAATAAAGCACAGCTGACTCAAACATCACGGATGAAGAATTTAGTCGTTTACAGGCTGTTTTTTAATGACACAAAAGACAAAAGTTTGATCTTCAAAGAAAGGCAAGGACAAGTTTTTCTCAACAGCCAGACACGAGCAGATAAAAAGGAATGTTTAAAAAAAGTAAACGAAACATTAACTCTGTTCTAAACAGCTCACATTAACAACACCAAAGGGTGTTTATACTTTAGTTTATGAGTCCAAGCACAAAAAGACCGTGATATTGATCGGATTAAGTATTTTTTTTTTAATTTAAATAAATATTTTGAGTTAGAAAAGAAACTCAGCATGGATAAGATATATGAAGGCCCAGACGAATTGTTTGAAGCAATGCGTAAGGAAGAATATTTATTAAAACCTTTAAATGATATCAGTCTAGATGTCATTGATCCAGCAAACGTACGGGCAAGTGTTGGGCATGCTATTTCTCAAGTTCCAGGTAAACTAACAATAGACCCGCCAGTTAAAGTAATGTTAGCTGTTTTAATCGACTATGTAACAATAAATGAAGAAAATCTAGAAGTCTGGGTCTCGACTAAACAACAGACTATTCTTTCCTCTAATGACTTAACGCCTGGTTGGGCAGACGAACTGCTTACACAGTTTGATGTGGCCGCCGAAGAAGCCAAAATGAGAGGCTCTGGTTGGTCAGAGGGCGAAGTCTTAGAGATCAGATTAAAACAGGCTAAGGATGCGCCAATTGTAGGCAAGGCTTACATTCCGCTGCCCCCAGCATTAGTTGCAAAAAGAGCAGTTTTAAACATAAAGAATACAGACAATAAATGTTTTATGTGGTGTGTTCTTGCTAGGCTGCATCACGTCAGCAAAAACGCAGAGAGAGTGTCTAACTATCACCCTTACATCAATGATCTTAACTTTAGCGGAATATCCTTTCCTGTTAGCGTGGACAAAATTGATCAGTTTGAAGAACAAAACAAACCAATAACTGTTAATATCTACACATGGGATGAGGAAACAAATCTACAGCCCATCAGAGTGTCCAAGAACAGCCCAACGATTGGCGAGCCAGACAAAAGCCATGTTGACTTACTGCTGGTGCTTTCACCAGCGGGGCTACCACATTACACATTGATACGAACAATGAGTAGATTATTTACGTATACTTCAAAGCATGAACATAAGCAAGAATTCTGTAGAAAATGTTTAACAAGAATGCCATCCGGTAAAGCTGCGCTTGAACATAAGAAACATTGTATCGGCCCAGTTGACTGTAATACAGAACTAATTGCGCCAAGAGAAGGCAGTAAAGTTAGTTTTAAGAACTGGAAACGGATGCAAACGAGCCCATATGTTGTTTACGCAGACTTCGAATCACTCATTGTTCCTTATGAAGGACCAACCCCACAGAAACTTCCAAAAACAGCCTTAGTGAGTAATCATCAGATTTGTTCATTTGCTTTCGTTATTGTCAGGTCGGATGGCGCCCATTCAGAGCCAGAATTATATAGAGGACCAGATGCTGCAACATACTTCTTAGAACGCATGCAGCAAGTGCGTAATGACTGTTCTAATAATCTGAATTTATCTGAAATCATGATGACGCCTGAAGACCAACAACAGTATAAATCAGCCACTGACTGTTGGATTTGTGGGGCGGCCTTTGTTGCCGCCGGTTTAGACCTCTCCTTAGACGCAGCGAATTCGAAAGTAAGAGACCATGATCACACCAGCGGAAAGTTCAGAGGAGCAGCGCACAACAACTGCAATCTTCAACTAAAGGTTGACCCAAAGACATGGAAGCTGCCTGTATTCTTTCATAACTTGCGGGGTTACGACTCTCACCTTATAATGCAAGCAGTAACCGACGCCTTCAAGGTAACATGCATTGCACAGTCATCAGAAAAGTACATGTGTTTCGCTTTAAATAACATGTCTTTTTATGACTCTATGCAGCACATGATGGGATCATTAGAGTCACTGGCTATGTCCTTAAAGTCCTGCCCAATAACGGAAGAATATTTTGACCCAACTCTCGTTAGAAAGGGCGTTTACCCTTATGAGTACATGAACAGTTGGGAAAGGTTTGACGAAGATACACTTCTGCCTAAAGGCGCGTTCTTTTCTAGTCTTAGAGGAAAGGACATCAGTGATTCTGATTACCGGCATGCTCAAGATGCGTGGCAGAAGTTAGAGTGTAAAACGATGGGAGACTATCATGATTCATACTTGATGGCTGACGTTTGTTTGTTGGCGGACGTCTTTGAAAATTATAGAAAGACCTGCATGAAACATTATAGCCTGGATCCCGCGCATTACATTTCTGCGCCCGGGATGAGTTGGGATGCTTTCTTAAAGTTTACTGGAGTACAGATTGATTTATTGTCTGACCTGCCAATGATTCAGATGATTGAAAACGGATTGCGTGGAGGAATTAGTATGGCGTCGCATCATTACTGTAAAGCAAACAACAAATACCTAGATGATTATGATCCAAGTAAAAGGTCTAACTATCTCATGTATTTAGATGCAAACAATTTGTATGGTTGGGCTATAGCGCAATCACTTCCGTTACGTAACTTTAAAATGTACACAGAAGACAATCCGAAAAATATTCAAAAGGCATTAAAGTGGTTGGGCAGTTTGACGCCAGATCAACAGCGCGGTTTCATTCTAGAAGTTGATTTAGAATATCCTCATGAACTCCATGACCTGCATAATGACTATCCATTTGCAGCAGAAAGCCTAAAGATGAATCCAACAGAGCCGCCTAAACTTGTGCCTAATCTTCGAGGCAAAAAAAATATGTCTGTCATTACAGACTTCTACAATTTTATTTAAGACATGGTTTGAAGTTGACAGCTGTTCATCGTATAATTGCTTTTGATCAAGAACAGTTCATGAAACCATACATCATGAAGAACACTGATCTCAGAACCAAATCCACAGATGCTTCAGAAAAAGACTTTTTCAAGCTGATGAACAACAGCTGTTTTGGAAAGACTATGGAGAATCCACACAAGCGTAAAGATGTCAGATTGGTTACCAAAGAGAACGAAGCAATTAAGCTAACTTCAAAACCTAATTATCAGGACTTCAGAAGATTTCATGATCAGCTTTTTGGCATAATGATGAAAAAAAAAGAAAGTCAAATTAGACAAACCTGTATTTATTGGGTTTACTGTTTTAGAATTATCAAAGCTTTTGATGTTAGAATTTCTTTATGACTACTTTAAACCCTTGTATCCAGAGTCCAAAGTACTTTACACAGATACAGATAGTTTTCTGAACAATTAAGTAGTGGGGGAAAACAAGTGCAGGCTAACAATTCTTCAGTCGTTGTAGTAATGACTTGGCAAAGATTTGAACTTAAAAAAAAAAAAAATTGAAGATGAAGAAAATGGGTGGAATATATTTAAATATGAGACGCCCTTCACTAGCTGCTTGAGGGAATAATTGTAATCCCTCCTGAAAGCACATTTATTTGTATTGCCTGCTCCTAGGCCTTTCATCCGCTGGATCGGACTCATCAGGGAGACACGGCTGATTGCGTCAGTCCTCTTGGTGTCAAATAGAGACACACCACAGTCCATAATTCTGTGGTGTTCTCACCACCAAGGGTTCAAAAAAGAATCCAACAGCACCCCCAAAGCAGCCAGCAAAGGGTAGTAAATGGAACAAAATACAAGTGTGGAGATGAAAAATGTTGCTGAAAAACTAAAAGCATTATTCAAACAATATAAAATATAGGGGACAATCTTTGAGCCTATGCTTGAGGATCCATTCAAGGATGCAAGGGAGGTCAAAAGATATGGAACAGTCTGAGTGGTCAGCTCTGCTGTTCAATAACCCAAGCATTGTGAGTGGCTAAGAATTGTACAGAACAACCTTTACTTGGATCTCCTAAGAGATGCAATCTCCCACTGATTGACCAAACAATAGAATGCTGAACAATTAAGTAGTGGGGAAAACAAGTGCAGGCTAACAATTCTTCAGTCGTTGTAGTAATGACTTGGCAAAGATTTGAACTTAAAAAAAAAAAAAATTGAAGATGAAGAAAATGGGTGGAATATATTTTAAATATGAGACGCCCTTCACTAGCTGCTTGAGGGAATAATTGTAATCCCTCCTGAAAGCACATTTATTTGTATTGCCTGCTCCTAGGCCTTTCATCCGCTGGATCGGACTCATCAGGGAGACACGGCTGATTGCGTCAGTCCTCTTGGTGTCAAATAGAGACACACCACAGTCCATAATTCTGTGGTGTTCTCACCACCAAGGGTTCAAAAAAGAATCCAACAGCACCCCCAAAGCAGCCAGCAAAGGGTAGTAAATGGAACAAAATACAAGTGTGGAGATGAAAAATGTTGCTGAAAAAGATAGTTTTGTTATAGATATCCCTACTGAAGACATCTATAAAGACATGGAAATAGAAGTAGCTAAAGGAGCAAGTGGATGGTACGACACATCTGATTACCCTAAAGATTCACCTTTACATTCAATTACTAATAAGAAGGTTTTAGGAAAGATGAAGGATGAATTATCCGGAGGGGTGATTAAGGAGTTTATTGGTTTAAGGTCGAAAATGTACAGTATTTCGAGCCAGGAGAAAACCATTAAGAAAGCAAAAGGAATATCTCGCAGTGTTGTGCAGTCAAACATATCACATGACAACTACAAAGAAGCATTGTTCAATAAACATACTTTTCATCATGACAACGTAAAACTACGATCTAATCTACATGAGATCAACACAACAGTTGTAACAAAAAAGTCATTAGATAGAACAAACACAAAACGTGTGTTTGTTAATCCAGAGTTTTCATATGCAATTGGCCATTGGAGAACGGCATAATTACATACCTTCTTCGTCCGCGGGTTCGGGTTTATATTTTTCCTGAAGTTTATCTATAAGCTCAATCGCATCAATATCCAATTCATCCAAAAATTTTTCTCATGTTTGCTTGATGTGCTCGAATTTTTTTTATTATTTCAAGATATTCTTTATCCCATTTTTGATAATCAAAATTTGGGATTTGGGGTTGTAGGTGATCTGGATGCATTGCCATGTGCTGATGAGTCCTCGCAAATGTTGCCCTAATAGCAGAATTCAAATCAAATGATTCCCGCATCAATTCCAAGGTCTCTGCATTTATCATTCTTGCTTCCGGTTTAGTTCCATGTAAGAATGCTTTCTTCTGTGCTTCAATACGTAAGGTTTCTTCGTCGTGAGCTTCCATTTTAACTCAAATATATTGACGTAAATTAATTAAAGCGGAACTGTGTCTGGTGGGATTATCTGCAGTTCTTCCTTCACAAAAGATCTTTGAGGAGCCGGTTGTTTTGTTGTGTCAGTTTCTCGTAAATAATACACGGGCGGATTCATCTTTACAATTCTTTTTATTTCATATGGATCAACACTCCAAACTGGGTCGGTTGCCCTGATGCGAGTGTCCCCTTCTGCTTCCCCGGTAAATAAAGGTACCTTACTTTTAAACCAAACGGTAATAGGTTGCTGGATGAACTGGAGTCTTCAACAGCATCTATTGTTTGTTTTTTGATTGCTTGTACTGGTTTTAGCCCGTTAATTTAAATTCTTCATTATTCATTGCGCGCAAAACTGAGGGCAGTCGTCTAAACCCATTCTGTGTTGCGAGAATTGTCAGTAAGCTCTCTGTGATACTGGTAAGAAAAAAGTCTTTCGGCTAACTGTTTGTTAAAGTTTTCAACTAAAGCCTGTGATCTGTGAACTCCCGGAATGCCTCTTTTAATGGTAACTCTATGTTTCAACAATAATTGATTCACTTGGCCTTTAAATTCTTTTCCATCATCGACTTGAATCATGCGAGGGTAAGTTAAAGGGCCTCGTTGGTATATCAGTTGTATAGCGACAGCAACAGCAGAAGCACTCTTTTGTGTTAATGGTTCCGCATCTTTGTATCTTGAAGCTATGTCAATGACTGTGAGTGCGTACTTAAATCTTTTTCGTCTAATCGTATCATGGGGTAAATATAGAAGGTCCATTTGATGAGTGTCGTTCGGTATTGTATTCACAAAGTGTGGTCTCTGTATTTGTTTAGGCGCTGGTAAATAAATTTGCCAAATCGCTTGTTTAGATAACCATTCCTTCGCTGTTTGTTCGCTGACTCCCGCTGCTTGGCTTAGCTTTTTAATTGCCGTGATTCCCTTCCAATATCCTTTTGGCGAATAATAGATTTTGTTCATTTTTTATTCAGCCAATATTATGTGCAACAAAATACACGACGGTCATACCCAAAGACAATAAACACGATTTCTTGCATCTTTTGTTTTTCTGATGGTTGATAAAAGTCACTGAATTTTGGTGGGGGCAATGTCTCGATTGGTTTGCCTGTTACAAGATAACATTCTTTTATTGCTTGATCAATGTCTTTAAATGTGTAAGCTGCATGTCCCTGTTTTTTCAGTTTGTTATTAATAAAATCTAACTGCTCAATTCTCTGCTTTTCATAGGTGTCTTGTGCAGCTGCTAGTTGCTCCACAGCTTTGTTGTGTCTTTTTCTCTCGCCATCATCCCGTAGTTTACTAAATGCGTAATTACTTCCGCTAAAAGCGAGCGCATTAACCACAGCGCCGCCTATCATCATTATGAGTGAAGCCATTTTTATAAATGTATTTTTTAAATTTTTACATATTAATACTGTCAGGAATTATTCCTTGCTTAACTAGAAAATCTTTCGTAGCGAACAAAGCTGTAATAACAGCAATCAGCTTTGCCGAATCCTCAAAGTCTAGCTTGCCAAGATCTGCTGGTTTAATTTTTAACAGGCTTTTACCAAGCATTGTGTATCCTACACTTAGGCCTCCAATAACAGCAGAATGGTATACAAGGTTGGCGACAGTTTTTTCGGTGCTCATTTAAAAAAAAAAATTATAATTAATAAAAAACATGAACAGCGATGATCTACTACAGCTACAGAGCAGCCTAAACCATCTTGGACTTACAAATGAAGAAGTTGATGACCAAGCTATTATGCCCAAAAAGGAAAGCTTGTATTCTTTGGCGGCGTGTGGAAAAACAAAACAGTTCCTCGGAACTGAATTCAGCATAGAACAAATTCAACAGATGTCGCCACAAGACATTGTAAAGTATCATAACAGGTATGAAGCGCAACTAGGATCAAGAATGGTGAAAAGCATCGGGCAAACGGTTCTTAGTTTATACACTAAACTAGTCAGTAGATTTGCTCCCATTGATTCTGAACAAGACTTTATGTATGATTTAACGCAGGATCCAGTTTTAACAAAGTCATTAGAGTCTCAGCTGTGATCTATATTATGATTTGGATAGATGGATGGAAGGTTGGGCAAGTTGAGGAAGTTGAGGAGGTCGGTGTTCCCCAAGTAACGACACACATTTACCTTCATGTCCCATAAAGAGCAGGCGTAGGCTGGTCCCATTTGGTACCCATGGCAGGAGTCTTTGGGGCCCTGTAAGATGGTGTCTGGTTTGGTGAGGGGGCAGATTTTGCAGTTGGGTTTAGAGCAGGGGTGAGTACCATTTTGAAATATTTTTTTCTAGATTGCGCAGCTGTTCTAGTTAGGAAACCTTTTGTTGGCGCCAACCTCTTTGCGTTTATAATCGCATCTTTAGTGTACTCAAACCATACAAAGCGCCTATCTCACCATTCTGTTCAAAGTCCACAACGTCTGCAAGGTCTTTTAATTCTAAAGTTATACACCTCACAGGCGCTAATGTAACTCCTGATTCTTCTGGCCCACACGACATTATTTTTTAGTACAGTTATTATTTTATTTCCAAAACAATGTGTAGGTTATCGCATTTTACGACTTTCCCTGTTTTGTCTGTGATCTTTATATTAAATGATCTGACCCTCCCACAAGCTAATTTTTTAAACTGTAAATTAGGGAATTGTATAATTTCATAATCGCAATATGCAGCTTTCCCCGACGGAAGAGCTCTTAGAACAGTTGAGGGCCTTCCATCATATAAGTTTTCATCAGTGCTCAGTCATCCAAATGAACATAGAGTAATGAATGTAATGCAAGATCGAGCGGACTTTCCCCCTCATAAGTAGTTTTGTTTGGTGTAACTCTAAAACTATGAATGTCCCGATTGTCAGTTGCAAAGCCTAACATTTTAGCTAGCTCTCCATCAAAATAGTAACCTACTTCTTCTTCTTCAGGCTTGAATGTTAACATTGTTTTTAGATTTGCATTGTTAAGTTTGAGAGTAATGTCGAAGTTACTCATTGCTTCTTTTAGTGAGCAAAACCCGTAATAACCATCAGGTATTGTTAACTGGCTAACTTTGGTCCCTGATTTGTCAACTTTTAGAATCGTATTATTATTCTTGGATTCAGTTATATTAAACCATACGACTTTGTAAAAAAATTTCATGGAGTGCGACCATTTTGGTTCCGCAATCGTTCTTAACAGCATGTTCTAAAAACGAAGGACGGTCTTGGGTTGTTATTGTTACAAACATTTTTAAACGAAATAAAAATGAGCGCATTTAAATATACTGGTGCAAAATATTCTGTTGGGCCGCACTACAATCTTAAAAATATAACAACCGACACCCTCAACATTTCTGTGACTCAGTCTGACGCCTTTCAAGTAAAGGTGAGTACTCCATTAAACAGATATCTTAACCCGCCTATTAAAAACGACCACATCCCAAAAGTGTGGTTCAGTCATCCGATGCAGTTTTATCAGAACCAGCTAAACTTTGCTGTGTTTTGTGCATCAACTGGGTGTGGAGTGTCGTATGCTGATCATCTAAATCATCCTGATCCTTTGGTGAGGTCAGTGTATAGATTTCATTTTTATTACACTTTCAGACGTATTTTGACTGAACTGCAAGCGCCATTACCAAATGACAAACCGTTTAATCCATTCAGCAACAGAATAGACATGAAGGCTTTTGAAAGGATCTGTAACGAATTCAATATTAATGTTAAGGAAGACTTTAGACAAAAGTTGGATCTTAATCAAGGCTTAGGCACCCCTTATTTTTGGGGCGTGCACAGAAAGTATAACTATGACTGGAATCCTCCTTACACATCTTTCTCTTCAGCATAGGTGTTCACCTCGGGTCCATAGAGCAAGAGCATAAACAGCATGGACAACATTTATCTTAGACACTTCTAAGGGCCTAACTAAAGCAGGAATAGAACGAATAAACGACTCTATTCGTACTTACGTTTGGTGTTTGCTAGGTTCGCAAGCGCAAACGAGATCGAGCATAACTGATCCTTCTACTGGTTTTGACGCGCAAAAACAATACTTAGCAAATTTAGAGGACGCCATTAATTCTACAGTTGATTTACCTTCAAGTATAAAAAGGTATCAAAATGTTTACAATTCGCAAGATCGAAAGTAGACTTTGCTGTTGGCACTGGTTTATACATGCTGCCTTCTGACCTCAGACTCCAGATAGGTACAATAATAAACTACAATAATGAATCCTTGTGGCAGGCAATGAACAGAAGGTCGGAAAAAAACGACATAAATTCTGAGCCAGTAATATTACAAAAATAAAAAAAACAAGATGACCCCCCAAGATTAAGTCATCCAATCCCCAAGGTCCAAAGCCCAAAGACTGTTGAAGTAAAAAAAAATAATGACCATGAATATGAAAAGACAGCGCTAGTTGTTGGATTAACTGGCCTAGGATTACTCCTTCTTTATTTTACTAAAGAGTAACCCAACTATTAAGAGAACTAATGCCCATAAGTGCTCAGCCATAAAGCCAACTACTTTGCTTGCAGTAGACAAAAGCCAGCTAACGACCCCCCCTAATATACCTGGTAAAGAGTCTATAGCTTTCCCAGCTAATTTTTTTAATAAACTCGCAAGATGATCAAGCTGTTTTTTTACCCATGATTTATCAGGCTGCGATGGAGGTGATGGCGGTGGAGGCACTGGACTTTGACCACCGCCACCTGTAATAGCCAACACCAGTGTACTTATTGCAAATCCTAAGGCAGTTATAACACTTGCTAATGTGACTCCCTGCTCTCTAAACAGTGTTCTTATTCGTTCTGCTAGCGTCGTGTCTTCATATAAAATTTTTTCGATAGTTTCTCTTATTCTGTTCACTTGAGTTCGTAATTCTTTTCGGTTAGTATACAACACTTCTAGTCTTGCTAATCTTTCTAGATTAAGTTCATGTAGTCTTTGTTCTATTCTTTCTTTACATCACGCCCTAAGTTGGCGTCATCAGCATCAGCGAGTTTTTCTTTTTCTTTTTCTATACGCTCCTTTAGTTCACTCAGTTTTGCTAAATTGTTTATTAATTCCCCTTGGAAGGTTCTTAAAGTGCGATCAAGGGCTAATAATTCTCTTATAGGCGCCTTTATTTCTTGCATGGGCAGCGGCGGATCATGTATAGTTTTTAATGCTGTTTCTTCTGAAGAAGTGGTTTCTGCTTCTATTGCATTTATTATTTTGCCGGCTGATTGACTTAAATCTTTAAGTTCCATGTTTTGTATTTGGTTATCTGTTGGGAGTTCTTGTAGTGTGTTTTGAAGTTTAGCAACTGCCTCCCTATCTAATTTTGGTTTAGAAATACCAAGGTGATTCCGTTCGCTCACACGGAGCCTTTGTTTAATTGTATTCATGCCTACAAACTTTGATGGGTATCGTTTATCCGTAAGCTGAACACGTTCTCCTTTGTCGTTTTTCACATACAAATGGGCATCTTTTAGTTCAAAATCATCAGGGTATATAGTTTCAGGAGGTTTTAGTCCTAAACTTTGGTATAATGATCTAACCTTACTTTCTGTTAATTCACGCCTTTGCCGCCCTTCTACTAATTCATCATGCAATGAGAGCGCTGAGCGATGCTGTGTCAAAGGAGTCATTTTACTCATGTCGTCTCCAGGATCAAAAACATCATAATCTTCTTCACCTCCAATTCCCGCCATGTTTTAAATAATTAACTTTTTATTTTGTTTTATAAAAATGTCACAAGCATATGGCTCAATTCTTGACCCGCATAGAAGACTGAAAGAGCCCTTTGGCGTGAAGGGAAATAAACGGAATATTACTGTTCCAAATAATCCATCTACTATTGATGCAGATCAAATTCTTACTGTCAAATTCCAGACTTAGGAGCGGATGAAGTGATTGTGCCAGGCTCTGCGCAACTTACTTTCAAAATAGAACTCGCTTCAACAGCAGACCCAAACAGGACAGTTGTACAGAATCTGGGGCGGGCAATCGTTAAGAAAATTTCTATAAAACTTGAGGGGCAAGAAATATTTTCTTTACATAATGCAGACATATTTTTAACCTATTCTGATCTATGGCTGACCGAGAATGAAAGGGCTGATCTTGCGTTTCAAGGAATCGAAAATAAAGAAGCACTAAAACATAGAATAGGCGCCGAAGATGCTAAATCCGGCAAAAAGCATGAAGCAGTAAGTTATGCGCATGGAAATCGCTTTTCCATTCCCTTAGATTTTGAGCTGTTAAAATCGCATGCACCATACTTTCAAGGAGCATTAAAAGACAGATTGTCATATGAGCTAACTTTTAATGAATACAAACGTGTTATTATATCTGATGACACCGCAGCAAAGTACAGCATTTCTGACATCGCGTTAGAGTTTGACGTTGTCAGCAACCCTCATTTAGCAAGGCTGATTGAGCAACAATATCAGTCAAAATTAGCAATATATTACGAAAGAGTAATTCATCATACAACATATCCCAAAAGCAAGGCAGACGCTATATGGAATTTTAGTTTTAGTGTCGCAGCAAGATCACTTAAAGGTATTTTATTGCTGTGTGAAGATGAAGAACCATTCAAAAGACAAACTGAAAATTTTATTAATCCTAAAATAACAAAAGTGCAATGTTCGATTGAGGGTAGTCCTAACCAAATCTACGCTAGCGGGCTTAGACCTTATCAGCATTTTGACGAAATAAGAAAATTGTTTGGGGGTGGGAGGTGTAGAAGCCCAACAGCAGACCTTGTGTCTAAAGATCTACATCTTCACAGTGTTAGGCTTGATGATTATTTAGCAGCGAATTACGGTTTATGGATTGACTTAAGGTCAACAGAGGATAATCAGTTGCATGGAAGTGGGAGAACGGTTAAAGACGTAATAAACATTCAAATTGATAAAGAAAAAAGATGCTGATAAACCACTTAATGTACATTTGTTTTTAATATATGATGCGCAGCTGAATATTCAAGATAACAGATTAAAAGATATACAATACTAAATTATTTTTTATTTTTAAAAAAGCATGTCTGTTAAGCATTATCCACAAGCGCCTAAAGAAGAGATAGTAGGCAACTCTGCTGCTATAGAAGGCAACATCGACTCCAGGGTCGTCTCTGCTGCTGTAGAACACCCCGACATAAAAACCTTCAGATTAACCAACATTACACAAATGCAACAAAAACTAGAGCAGGACCTTTCAAAATACAGCAAAGCCAAACGAAGGTATTCTGCTGCCTTTAATGCTGTTACTTATGTTAATACTGGGGCATCGACTATTAGTACTCTATCAGCAGGAACAAGTGTAGGTCTCTTAGCAACAGGCGTTGGCGCACCGGCAGCTTTACCTCTAGGCGGTTTGTCTTTAGCTCTTGGCCTATGTTCATTAGCTGTAGGCGCTGCTAGCAAAAAATTAAAAACTAAACTCCAAAAGCACACAGCTATGGTTCAACTAATAACAGCTAAACTTAGTTCCTTCAAGCTGATAATAAATAAAGCACTAGCTGACTCAAACATCACGGATGAAGAATTTAGTCGTTTACAGGCTGATTTTTAATGACACAAAAGACAAAAGTTTGATCTTCAAAGAAAGGCAAGGACAAGTTTTTCTCAACAGCCAGACACTGAGCAGATAAAAAAAGGAATGTTTAAAAAAAGTAAACGAAACATTAAACTCTGTTCTAAACAGCTCACATTAACAACACCAAAGGGTGTTTATACTTTAGTTTATGAGTCCAAGCACAAAAAGACCGTTGATATTGATTCGGATTAAGTATTTTTTTTTAATTTAAATAAATATTTTGAGTTAGAAAGAAACTCAGCATGGATAAGATATATGAAGGCCCAGACGAATTGTTTGAAGCAATGCGTAAGGAAGAATATTTATTAAAACCTTTAAATGATATCAGTCTAGATGTCATTGATCCAGCAAACGTACGGGCAAGTGTTGGGCATGCTATTTCTCAAGTTCCAGGTAAACTAACAATAGACCCGCCAGTTAAAGTAATGTTAGCTGTTTTAATCGACTATGTAACAATAAATGAAGAAAATCTAGAAGTCTGGGTCTCGACTAAACAACAGACTATTCTTTCCTCTAATGACTTAACGCCTGGTTGGGCAGACGAACTGCTTACACAGTTTGATGTGGCCGCCGAAGAAGCCAAAATGAGAGGCTCTGGTTGGTCAGAGGGCGAAGTCTTAGAGATCAGATTAAAACAGGCTAAGGATGCGCCAATTGTAGGCAAGGCTTACATTCCGCTGCCCCCAGCATTAGTTGCAAAAAGAGCAGTTTTAAACATAAAGAATACAGACAATAAATGTTTTATGTGGTGTGTTCTTGCTAGGCTGCATCACGTCAGCAAAAACGCAGAGAGAGTGTCTAACTATCACCCTTACATCAATGATCTTAACTTTAGCGGAATATCCTTTCCTGTTAGCGTGGACAAAATTGATCAGTTTGAAGAACAAAACAAACCAATAACTGTTAATATCTACACATGGGATGAGGAAACAAATCTACAGCCCATCAGAGTGTCCAAGAACAGCCCAACGATTGGCGAGCCAGACAAAAGCCATGTTGACTTACTGCTGGTGCTTTCACCAGCGGGGCTACCACATTACACATTGATACGAACAATGAGTAGATTATTTACGTATACTTCAAAGCATGAACATAAGCAAGAATTCTGTAGAAAATGTTTAACAAGAATGCCATCCGGTAAAGCTGCGCTTGAACATAAGAAACATTGTATCGGCCCAGTTGACTGTAATACAGAACTAATTGCGCCAAGAGAAGGCAGTAAAGTTAGTTTTAAGAACTGGAACGGATGCAAACGAGCCCATATGTTGTTTACGCAGACTTCGAATCACTCATTGTTCCTTATGAAGGACCAACCCCACAGAAACTTCCAAAAACAGCCTTAGTGAGTAATCATCAGATTTGTTCATTTGCTTTCGTTATTGTCAGGTCGGATGGCGCCCATTCAGAGCCAGAATTATATAGAGGACCAGATGCTGCAACATACTTCTTAGAACGCATGCAGCAAGTGCGTAATGACTGTTCTAATAATCTGAATTTATCTGAAATCATGATGACGCCTGAAGACCAACAACAGTATAAATCAGCCACTGACTGTTGGATTTGTGGGGCGGCCTTTGTTGCCGCCGGTTTAGACCTCTCCTTAGACGCAGCGAATTCGAAAGTAAGAGACCATGATCACACCAGCGGAAAGTTCAGAGGAGCAGCGCACAACAACTGCAATCTTCAACTAAAGGTTGACCCAAAGACATGGAAGCTGCCTGTATTCTTTCATAACTTGCGGGGTTACGACTCTCACCTTATAATGCAAGCAGTAACCGACGCCTTCAAGGTAACATGCATTGCACAGTCATCAGAAAAGTACATGTGTTTCGCTTTAAATAACATGTCTTTTTATGACTCTATGCAGCACATGATGGGATCATTAGAGTCACTGGCTATGTCCTTAAAGTCCTGCCCAATAACGGAAGAATATTTTGACCCAACTCTCGTTAGAAAGGGCGTTTACCCTTATGAGTACATGAACAGTTGGGAAAGGTTTGACGAAGATACACTTCTGCCTAAAGGCGCGTTCTTTTCTAGTCTTAGAGGAAAGGACATCAGTGATTCTGATTACCGGCATGCTCAAGATGCGTGGCAGAAGTTAGAGTGTAAAACGATGGGAGACTATCATGATTCATACTTGATGGCTGACGTTTGTTTGTTGGCGGACGTCTTTGAAAATTATAGAAAGACCTGCATGAAACATTATAGCCTGGATCCCGCGCATTACATTTCTGCGCCCGGGATGAGTTGGGATGCTTTCTTAAAGTTTACTGGAGTACAGATTGATTTATTGTCTGACCTGCCAATGATTCAGATGATTGAAAACGGATTGCGTGGAGGAATTAGTATGGCGTCGCATCATTACTGTAAAGCAAAAAACAAATACTAGATGATATGATCCAAGTAAAAGGTCTAACTATCTCATGTATTTAGATGCAAACAATTTGTATGGTTGGGCTATAGCGCAATCACTTCCGTTACGTAACTTTAAAATGTACACAGAAGACAATCCGAAAATATTCAAAAGGCATTAAAGTGGTTGGGCAGTTTGACGCCAGATCAACAGCGCGGTTTCATTCTAGAAGTTGATTTAGAATATCCTCATGAACTCCATGACCTGCATAATGACTATCCATTTGCAGCAGAAAGCCTAAAGATGAATCCAACAGAGCCGCCTAAACTTGTGCCTAATCTTCGAGGCAAAAAAAATATGTCTGTCATTACAGACTTCTACAATTTTATTTAAGACATGGTTTGAAGTTGACAGCTGTTCATCGTATAAATTGCTTTTGATCAAGAACAGTTCATGAAACCATACATCATGAAGAACACTGATCTCAGAACCAAATCCACAGATGCTTCAGAAAAAGACTTTTTCAAGCTGATGAACAACAGCTGTTTTGGAAAGACTATGGAGAATCCACACAAGCGTAAAGATGTCAGATTGGTTACCAAAGAGAACGAAGCAATTAAGCTAACTTCAAAACCTAATTATCAGGACTTCAGAAGATTTCATGATCAGCTTTTTGGCATAATGATGAAAAAAAAAAGAAAGTCAAATTAGACAAACCTGTATTTATTGGGTTTACTGTTTTAGAATTATCAAAGCTTTTGATGTTAGAATTTCTTTATGACTACTTTAAACCCTTGTATCCAGAGTCCAAAGTACTTTACACAGATACAGATAGTTTTCTGAACAATTAAGTAGTGGGGGAAAACAAGTGCAGGCTAACAATTCTTCAGTCGTTGTAGTAATGACTTGGCAAAGATTTGAACTTAAAAAAAAAAAAAATTGAAGATGAAGAAAATGGGTGGAATATATTTTAAATATGAGACGCCCTTCACTAGCTGCTTGAGGGAATAATTGTAATCCCTCCTGAAAGCACATTTATTTGTATTGCCTGCTCCTAGGCCTTTCATCCGCTGGATCGGACTCATCAGGGAGACACGGCTGATTGCGTCAGTCCTCTTGGTGTCAAATAGAGACACACCACAGTCCATAATTCTGTGGTGTTCTCACCACCAAGGGTTCAAAAAAGAATCCAACAGCACCCCCAAAGCAGCCAGCAAAGGGTAGTAAATGGAACAAAATACAAGTTGGAGATGAAAAATGTTGCTGAAAAACTAAAAGCATTATTCAAACAATATAAAATATAGGGGACAATCTTTGAGCCTATGCTTGAGGATCCATTCAAGGATGCAAGGGAGGTCAAAAGATATGGAACAGTCTGAGTGGTCAGCTCTGCTGTTCAATAACCCAAGCATTGTGAGTGGCTAAGAATTGTACAGAACAACCTTTACTTGGATCTCCTAAGAGATGCAATCTCCCACTGATTGACCAAACAATAGAATGCTGAACAATTAAGTAGTGGGGGAAAACAAGTGCAGGCTAACAATTCTTCAGTCGTTGTAGTAATGACTTGGCAAAGATTTGAACTTAAAAAAAAAAAAATTGAAGATGAAGAAAATGGGTGGAATATATTTTAAATATGAGACGCCCTTCACTAGCTGCTTGAGGGAATAATTGTAATCCCTCCTGAAAGCACATTTATTTGTATTGCCTGCTCCCAGGCCTTTCATCCGCTGGATCGGACTCATCAGGGAGACACGGCTGATTGCGTCAGTCCTCTTGGTGTCAAATAGAGACACACCACAGTCCATAATTTTTGTGGTGTTCTCACCACCAAGGGTTCAAAAAAGAATCCAACAGCACCCCCAAAGCAGCCAGCAAAGGGTAGTAAATGGAACAAAATACAAGTGTGGAGATGAAAAATGTTGCTGAAAAAGATAGTTTTGTTATAGATATCCCTACTGAAGACATCTATAAAGACATGGAAATAGAAGTAGCTAAAGGAGCAAGTGGATGGTACGACACATCTGATTACCCTAAAGATTCACCTTTACATTCAATTACTAATAAGAAGGTTTTAGGAAAGATGAAGGATGAATTATCCGGAGGGGTGATTAAGGAGTTTATTGGTTTAAGGTCGAAAATGTACAGTATTTCGAGCCCGGAGAAAACCATTAAGAAAGCAAAAGGAATATCTCGCAGTGTTGTGCAGTCAAACATATCACATGACAACTACAAAGAAGCATTGTTCAATAAACATACTTTTCATCATGACAACGTAAAACTACGATCTAATCTACATGAGATCAACACAACAGTTGTAACAAAAAAGTCATTAGATAGAACAAACACAAAACGTGTGTTTGTTAATCCAGAGTTTTCATATGCAATTGGCCATTGGAGAACGGCATATATTACATACCTTCTTCGTCCGCGGGTTCGGGTTTATTTTTCCTGAAGTTTATCTATAAGCTCAATCGCATCAATATCCAATTCATCCAAAAATTTTTCTCATGTTTGCTTGATGTGCTCGAATTTTTTTTATTATTTCAAGATATTCTTTATCCCATTTTTGATAATCAAAATTTGGGATTTGGGGTTGTAGGTGATCTGGATGCATTGCCATGTGCTGATGAGTCCTCGCAAATGTTGCCCTAATAGCAGAATTCAAATCAAATGATTCCCGCATCAATTCCAAGGTCTCTGCATTTATCATTCTTGCTTCCGGTTTAGTTCCATGTAAGAATGCTTTCTTCTGTGCTTCAATACGTAAGGTTTCTTCGTCGTGAGCTTCCATTTTAACTCAAATATATTGACGTAAATTAATTAAAGCGGAACTGTGTCTGGTGGGATTATCTGCAGTTCTTCCTTCACAAAAGATCTTTGAGGAGCCGGTTGTTTTGTTGTGTCAGTTTCTCGTAAATAATACACGGGCGGATTCATCTTTACAATTCTTTTTATTTCATATGGATCAACACTCCAAACTGGGTCGGTTGCCCTGATGCGAGTGTCCCCTTCTGCTTCCCCCGGTAAATAAAGGTACCTTACTTTTAAACCAAACGGTAATAGGTTGCTGGATGAACTGGAGTCTTCAACAGCATCTATTGTTTGTTTTTGATTGCTTGTACTGGTTTTAGCCCCGTTAATTTAAATTCTTCATTATTCATTGCGCGCAAAACTGAGGGCAGTCGTCTAACCCATTCTGTGTTGCGAGAATTGTCAGTAAGCTCTCTGTGATACTGGTAAGAAAAAAGTCTTTCGGCTAACTGTTTGTTAAAGTTTTCAACTAAAGCCTGTGATCTGTGAACTCCCGGAATGCCTCTTTTAATGGTAACTCTATGTTTCAACAATAATTGATTCACTTGGCCTTTAAATTCTTTTCCATCATCGACTTGAATCATGCGAGGGTAAGTTAAAGGGCCTCGTTGGTATATCAGTTGTATAGCGACAGCAACAGCAGAAGCACTCTTTTGTGTTAATGGTTCCGCATCTTTGTATCTTGAAGCTATGTCAATGACTGTGAGTGCGTACTTAAATCTTTTTCGTCTAATCGTATCATGGGGTAAATATAGAAGGTCCATTTGATGAGTGTCGTTCGGTATTGTATTCACAAAGTGTGGTCTCTGTATTTGTTTAGGCGCTGGTAAATAAATTTGCCAAATCGCTTGTTTAGATAACCATTCCTTCGCTGTTTGTTCGCTGACTCCCGCTGCTTGGCTTAGCTTTTTAATTGCCGTGATTCCTTCCAATATCCTTTTGGCGAATAATAGATTTTGTTCATTTTTTATTCAGCCAATATTATGTGCAACAAAATACACGACGGTCATACCAAAGACAATAAACACGATTTCTTGCATCTTTTGTTTTTCTGATGGTTGATAAAAGTCACTGAATTTTGGTGGGGGCAATGTCTCGATTGGTTTGCCTGTTACAAGATAACATTCTTTTATTGCTTGATCAATGTCTTTAAATGTGTAAGCTGCATGTCCCTGTTTTTCAGTTTGTTATTAATAAAATCTAACTGCTCAATTCTCTGCTTTTCATAGGTGTCTTGTGCAGCTGCTAGTTGCTCCACAGCTTTGTTGTGTCTTTTTCTCTCGCCATCATCCCGTAGTTTACTAAATGCGTAATTACTTCCGCTAAAAGCGAGCGCATTAACCACAGCGCCGCCTATCATCATTATGAGTGAAGCCATTTTTATAAATGTATTTTTTAAATTTTTACATATTAATACTGTCAGGAATTATTCTTGCTTAACTAGAAAATCTTTCGTAGCGAACAAAGCTGTAATAACAGCAATCAGCTTTGCCGAATCCTCAAAGTCTAGCTTGCCAAGATCTGCTGGTTTAATTTTTAACAGGCTTTTACCAAGCATTGTGTATCCTACACTTAGGCCTCCAATAACAGCAGAATGGTATACAAGGTTGGCGACAGTTTTTTCGGTGCTCATTTAAAAAAAAAAATTATAATTAATAAAAAACATGAACAGCGATGATCTACTACAGCTACAGAGCAGCCTAAACCATCTTGGACTTACAAATGAAGAAGTTGATGACCAAGCTATTATGCCCAAAAAGGAAAGCTTGTATTCTTTGGCGGCGTGTGGAAAAAACAAAACAGTTCCTCGGAACTGAATTCAGCATAGAACAAATTCAACAGATGTCGCCACAAGACATTGTAAAGTATCATATACAGGTATGAAGCGCAACTAGGATCAAGAAATGGTGAAAAGCATCGGGCAAACGGTTCTTGTTTATACACTAAACTAGTCAGTAGATTTGCTCCCATTGATTCTGAACAAGACTTTATGTATGATTTAACGCAGGATCCAGTTTTAACAAAGTCATTAGAGTCTCTAAGCTGTGATCTATATTATAGATTTGGAACATTACTGTCGCCATTAATCATGGGATTAATTACATTTAATCATATAGATTTTATTTCCCTTCAAAATGACCGAGCCAGAAAAACAGCAGAATCAGGAAACATTGAATTAGAAAACATTGAATCAGGTGGAGAAAGTGACCAGTAAAAAGCCTCCTCATCCTGGGCGTGTTGCAGCAGGAAAAAGATTAGCAGAGTGGAACAAACGATCAAAATTAATGTTACAAGCACATGATATAACTCATAATGAAAAAGTGCTAGAGCCGCAGCCAGTTGTTTCAACGCTAGGTATTAAACACCAGAACAAGAACAAGTTGATTCAAGACCTACAACAACAACAACAGGGTTGCCTACACCACCAAAGTCTTCAAGGAATTTTCTTAAAGGTGTCATTTTTGGCGGCATTGTTGCTGGGGGTGGTTATTACGGTTATAAAATATATAAACAGCGACAGCAAAAACCAAAGCAGTCAAAAAAATCTCCACCACTAAATACAGAAGCTGAACACAAAAGTATGCCAAAACCGCCAACAACAAAAGATCATTTTGATCCATTTCTAATGCAATAATACTTTATTGATACTGCAATCCTAACATACTGGATTGGTTTTTGATTTATTATAAATGAATTTGTTTCTTTGATAAAATAGATCATGACGGATTTTATTTGTTTAAAATGATGGAGTCAATAAATAAAGACATGGAGTCTATAAAAGACATTTCCATAGACCAGAATTGTCATCAATGCGGTTGCTTACGATGTAAGAACTTCATTAAGATCTATGCTGACCGATCACGCGCCAAGGACGCTAAGCAAGACATCCTCGACGATGACGCGTTTTTTGAGGCGTGTGTGTTACTATATTAGACATCTACTATTTAAGATAAAAACATAGATTGTATTGTTTTTTTTGATAATTATAAGATAACTTGAATAAGAACTTGGTTGTACTTAAAGGATGACTTGAGTAAGAACTTGAGGTGACTTGGGGATGACTTGAGAAGAACTTAGAAGTGACTTGGGGATGACTTGAGTAAGAACTTAGAAGTGACTTGATTAAGAACTTGGGGTAACTTGAGTAAAAACTTAGAAGTGACTTGAGTAAGAACTTGAGGATGACTTGAGGACAACTTGTGAACAACTTGAGTAAGAACTTAGAAGTGACTTGGGGTGACTTGAGTTAAGAACTTAGAAGTGACTTGAGTGTGTGCATGCGTGGGGTGGGGGTGGGCGGGGGTGGGGTGGGGGGGGGTGCGTGCGTGGGTGGGGGTGGGGGCGTGCGTGCGTGGGGCAGGGGTGTGCAGGAGTTACCTCCCTTAGTGTCCGCACATAGCAAGTACAGGCAGTTTTACTACCACTGACCTGGCTTCCTGCCAGCATTGATCCAGCCAGAAGTGCCCAAGCAATACTGGGTCAACCAGGCAGCTTTGCCGATTGACCTAGAAAGCTCGCTATCATGACCGCTGGGTGAAGTAAGAACCAGCGAAGGCTGGGCTGTTGAGGCCACAGGGAGAGGGAACTTGGTACTCTGCCAAGCCGGCGCTCCTGTAGGAGCGGTCAAAGGTCATCCGCCAGCCGATAAGCCCTAACAGCGTGCGGGTTTTGGACTACTTGGTAATTAGCGAACAGTGCTACACCCACTATAATTAGCCAGTAACAACACCGGCCCTGTCTGGGCCCAGCCCGAGTCGTGTTCCGTGTCGTCTGCTTTGCCGTTGTGTCACGAACACCACAAGGTGGGGAAGTTTTCTGAACTACTGTGGCGCCCCAGCACACGCCTCTCGTCTATTTCACAAAACGTTTCACAAAGAGTTTAACTCTCCTCCTTTTCATCTGGCGGAGTTAGTGTTTTATGGCGGCTCTTGATTGCCAGGTAGTACACCTGTCACTGAACATTTGGAGCTTTTTGAATAAAAAAGCACCATTTTTTAAAAATGGAATCATTTCTTCAAAAGTTAAAAGCTTTTCAAAGTTAACAACATCTCTTTCAAATATATCAGCTAAATCTCTGTCTTGAATTAACAAGCTTTCAAGGTGCTTGTGTAGTTCATCAATAGTAGGTTCTCGTTTTTTTCTTTCTCCTCACCTTCCAAAAAAGCAATACTTCTCTTTGTCTTAGGAGGTAAAGAACTGGGCCCGCCTGATTTTCTTTTGTTTAGATACTCCGCCATACAGTTGTATTAAAACACATGATCGCCTATAGCAAGAAGCTGTTCCTCTGTGAACAAACGCGTCCGTCTGCATTGGAAGCCATGGCTAAACTGAGAGGCGTTGGTTGGAGGGTGTTGTTTCGAGATCGTCATGTCCGGTCACGTGGTATTGCACCTTGCCAAGTCATAAGACCCAACACCACAAATTAAGTAATCAGGTGTCGACCTAATGACGGGTCTCTGCAATACTCTGGCTGTGTGGAAAAACCGGCCAGCTTTATCCGCCCCACCATTGCCTAGTGTTTGTTTGTCTGTCTGTCTGTCTATCTACTTCGTTTTATAAGATTTATCATGCTAGGATAAGTGTGTGGATTTTAAAAGACCTTAGAGAACAATTAAAGACAGAGACGCATTTGATGAATGTATGCGTGAAAATGATGTTATTGAAAATGATCAGGAAAAACGCAGGATTAAGCAAAAACTGAAATCTGAAAAGTTTAGTAAATTAGTATTCAAAACGGATAATCCTACACAGTATGTATGTTTGTAGATAATCGTTATTTTTTTGGTTATTAAAGTCTTACTTGTCAGAGAACAGTAAAATACCGGTTCTAGGGTCAACCCACCCGAAACTAGTTGAGGGCGGGGTGAGCTAGAACCGGAATTTTACTGTTCTCTTCAGTGCACTCATTGGTTTGACATAAAACGAGGATGCAGACATGGTGGTCTCATATCTCCTTACCCCTTTGTTCTGAGTGTTGAAATTCTAGTAATCATGATAAGAGAATATAGAAATTCAAGGTATCAATGTAAGTATTGTTGAGCACAAAGTTTCTCAGTTTGCAGATGATACAGAATTAATGAACAGTGGAGAGAGGAAGTCTTTTGATAAATCTATTTATTTCACAAATAAGTTTGGTAAAGTATCTGGTTTATAATGCAAAATCAAACACAAGCAGTCTGGCTAGGAAGCAAAAAATATTCCAATGACAGGTATATGTCAAATCTGAAATTAAGATGGAACTCAAAGCAGTTTAAAATATTGAGTGTCTAATTCACTCAATATTTAAATGAATGTGATTCGATCAATTGTTCTGAAAAATTTGCTGAAACAGCAATTTTCGTCAGAGTATGGCTGAAAAGAAACATTACACCACTAGGCTGACTCGCAATACTAAAATCATTGATTCTGTCCAGACTGGTTTATCTCTCGACGTTGCTACCAAATCAACTCGATCATTTTGTCACAAAATTACAGAAATTGGGTGCCAGTTTTTGTCTGAAATAAAAACCTGACAATAATAAGTCCCGAATAACAGCAACTAAATATTAGCACAGGGGTCTTGGCATCCCTGTTTTGACAATGTTATAGCATCTCTGAAAGTTTACTTGGATCCGGAACTCAAAGAAACAAATCACAAATGAAAGAATGTTGCCCTCAGTAGTTTCCCCGTTAGAGGTCATTTGTGTCACGGCAGTTTTGTTCATTAGTTTTTTCTTTCACTTTGCATAAAGGACGGAACAGTTTAATAGGACAGTATGCCGTGAAGCCTTGCCAACTAGGCCAAACTCACATAGCCTATTTTGTTCATTTGGGCCTGTTTCGTGTTTGTTACATCCCATTGTGCTAGTTAGTACTTTTGCTATCTGTAATGTGTTTGATGAATGATTAATTGTATGTGAAAGTGGACTTAACATTGTGTAGATGCTCGTTAGAGAGAGTCAGTTGGTGTTTCAGTTTCCCTCCAGCTACAAGCAGTTTGCAGTTAGGGTGATAAAGCCAGTCTCTGTTAATGATTTTACAACCTGTTGTTGGACTTGTGTCCTATAGGTGAAATAGTTTTCTCCAATTCGTTGCCTCATAGTTACTTCACAAGTGAGAATAATACTAATTGATTGTGCACCGAAGAATATTGTTTATATTCCACTGGTACGAAGTTCGGTAATCATACATCACCCTTTTTTAAAATGTTTTTTATTCTGTTAATCCGTTTCTCATTTATTCTTTTTCTGTAAAACACTGTCATGATGAAGTTAGAATTAACATCCATTCTATTTGGAACTCGCACAGAGCGGCCACAACCTTGGTTTTCTATATATGTCAGGTCCAGCGTTGTCAAAGGGTTAGGGTTGGTTCAAGAAACTTGGTCTGGATTGTCGGAGTTTGGAATCCTGGCACCTAATCTTGGTTCCAGCTTTGGTCTCGTGCTGCATGCTCAGGAAACGACGATTGCTCCGTAGACTGCACCATCATCCAGTCCCGCCACTGTGTATGAACGGGTTCAGCACACTGGTTGATGATGACAGCAGGTTTCCTCTGTCTCCTCTGGACAGTTGCACATGGATGCGATCACCAGACGGCATTGGTGGCAGGGGGTGAGGCAGTCCAGTCATTGTACCGCTTTTGATTGGACTGGATTTGAGTACGTCTGTCCTGAAACGGGCGGTGCTCTATTGTCTTTGAATCAAATGACCTGTTGGTGGAAGGAATATGGAACGAAGTTGACGTCCCATTAGAAGTTGGGCTGGTGGATGCCAAATGTCGACAGGCGTGCTGCGTATTTCCGTATTTGAGCAGGGGACCTTTGGTTCTCTCGCTGCCTTGTCGATATGCTTTTGACAGTTGGACTGTTTTTTTCTGCGAGACCGTTTGATTGAGGATACCTGTGCTCGAGGTTGATGTGATGTAAAGTCCCCATGTTGAGGCGAAGTTTTGAAGTCTTTTTCGGATATAAATTGAGGACCGTTTTTTTTTTAATGTCACTCATGACTGTTTCAGGAATCCCAAGCCGAGCGAAGTGACAGAGATGTTTCTGATGACCAAAGCAATGATTGTTGGGTAATTCATCAATCCTCTAAGAATCGGCCCTGAGTAGTCAACAAACCCATGTATGATATTTGATCCATGTTGAATAGGTCCACTCTATCTTTTCCCACGGCGAGAAGAATAAATAGGATGAGGAAAAAGGGGTGCCGTGGATTTGACCCGTGCACTTGGGGTACAGATGTGGCACATGCAATTTGTTTTTTCAATGTCGATTGGCATACCCTGGCCAAAACAAGATGTTTCTGCCCGTTGTTTGGTTTTTCAACTCCAAGATGGACCTGTAGAATTTTTTGGATCATTTCTTCCAGGAGAACCTGTTTGATCAGATCTTCTCCCCTTTTAGGAGAATTCAATCAATGCTTGTCATTCATCCCTGAAATTCCAAAATTCGAGATGTTTTTGTTGCAGTCCTTTTTGCCGTCTGTCTGCCAGCCATCATGGATGGTGGGGTTGATTGCAAAATCTGTAGTTGTTATGTCCTCCTGGTGGCCTTCCGGATTTCTTGCATTTTGTTGTCACTGATGGGCATAATGTTGAGAAACGCTTGGACTTTAAATTCATGATCATCTGGGATGTCTCTGGTTCAGCAGTAGAAAATTTTCCGGACAGTGCATCAGCCACTGGAATAAGTTTTCCAGGAACTTGGACAAAGTTCAAGTCATAGTTCTGTAGTTGTAAGAACACCTTGGAGGCGTTGTTGATGTTTTCAAGAGATTTTTTTTGCAAATGGACTCCAAAGGTTTTGTAGTCTGATTTCACTGTGATCAACTGACCATAGATATATTGATAAAACGTTATTGCAACCAAAAAAAACGATTGCCAGAAGCTCTTTTTCCATCTGTGCAAGTTCTGTCAGTTTGAGTATAGATTTGATGCGAAAGCGACCTGGTTCCTATCTTGAATACGGCGCAACCAAGTCCCCGAACTTGCTGGCGTCAACTTGCAATGTTACTGGTTTGGGAAGGTCGAAATACAAGAACAGGCTGGCTAGGATGGCAGTTCTTTGCTTTTTTTCCCAGTGCTTCTTGCAGGGGCTTGTCCCAAAGGAATTCCTGCATCATCCCTGATAGGTCACGCAATGGCTTAGTGACGTCCCTGACAGCTTGGGGCAAATTTGCGAGGTTTGATCCATGCGAGTGTGGTTTGAAGTTCCTTTTGTTGTTTGGATGAGCATGTCCAGTACTGCCATTCACTTTGGAGGGATCTGGTTTCAGGCATTCGTCTGAATTACATGTCCGAAGTACCAACTTCATTCCCCTCCAACATCTTTCCAGTTTCTTGGGTTTAGTTTGAGGTTTTGCTCTTCGGCTCGATCAGTTCTGCTTTCCAGGTTCATGTTGTTTCTTCTGCAGTTGTTCCACTGTGATGACATCCATCGATAAGAGGTGTTGACTCCTGGTAGCCTATCGAAAACTTCATCCATTTTTCTTTGAATTCTCCTTGGCAGAAAAAACAAGCCGAAAGGTAACGTTTTGAATCGATATCTGCCAAAGGTGTTTAAGGTATTAAGGTATGAAGGAATATTTCATCCAGTTTTGAGTTGCCAGATCCTGACTGGGCCATTCCAGTATTGAGAATTAATTTTGCGCCCGTAGTCTTTGCAAGTGCATCAACCAGCGTTGGCAGAGGGTATGTGTCTTAAGATACGGTTTGTTAGGTCTCTTGGGGTCTAAACATTACACCAGTTTTTCCATTTTTTTTTCAGTGATCACAAGTGAGTTTTACCCAATAATAGGTTCTGTCACTTTGGGTTATCACATCTTTTTTTTTCCCTCCATGTTTACAAGTTCTTTTTTTGAGAACTTTTTTCTTTAAATCGCATGCGGAACCGGCGGGGTGCATGACAATGGTATGGCGTCTTCTTTCATGTGAATTTGGATCACAATCAGGATCCTAGTCCAGTGAAGGCTTCACACAGTGTTCTTTGAGTAATTCTTCCATTTGTCATTGGTCAGGAAAAAAAAACAAAATTCGACAGAACATGATGATTTTGGATGAGCATTAGTTGTAGAGATGCCTGAAGGGCCAAGGAATGGTTGGGAAGAGGTATCAGCAACGTAGCATGATCCTTGGAGTGTGTTGCCTTTGTAACCTTGCTTTGAAAGGGTTACTTTGCCAGAGATGTGCAAGGCTGACCTGTGAGCTGATGAGTTTTTTTCTTACACGGAGTATTTTTGGTCTGCGATGACAGATTCTTGAGATTTTACGGTGGGATCACATTGACTTGTGCTCCAGTGTCGATTTTGACACAATCTACCCTTGATCCAATTTGTATGTCAGCACTCACAGTGTTAGGAGTTTCATTTTTATGATGGAATATGGTGTTTACATCGAAATAGCTGTCATCATCTTGTTCCTCCGTCAATTGAGTGTACATTTCATCCTTGCTTTGTTTCATGCCGACTTTTTTGGCGAGGGCATACTTTAGCCCAATGATTTTGTTTTATGGCAGTAGTGCAGTGGAACCAAAAGCGGGGCAACTTGTCTCCTTTGATTTACCTCCACAGTTTTTTGCATGAGGAGATAAATGGAGATCTTTTAGTTGGTGTTGTCCGAACCATCACTATAACGGCTTTTCTAGATTGTGTCAACTGCTGTGGGTTTGATGCAGCTAACATTGATTTACAACCGCTCTGTGTATATCATGGTGCTAAATGCCAATTCTATAGCACTGCTCATAATTAGCTTGTCACCATTCTGTTAAGAGTTTTTCACGAATTTCTTGTTAAGCGGATGCCTGCAACATGCGGTCACGCACCCTTTCGTCCTTTAGTTCTGGGAATAACCACAGTTTTTGTACGAGGTTTGCCAATCCGTGACTAATTCAGCAAAAGTTTCATTTTCTTTCTGTATGCTTTCGTGAAAGATGTACCTTGCAAATACTGTTGTTTGTTTATTGGCTCTGTGTGATTCCTATTGAATTTTGGATGCTTTTGTTGACAAATCCTTTGCTTCGTCATGAGAAAGTTCCCCATGAATTAAAATGTCTCCTGAGCCTATTTGCCGAAACCAGATGAGGAGATAGGCTGCTCGAGCTTATCTGCCGTTCGTTTGCTTGAGTGGGCCTTGAAACATCAAACATTGTTATGTTGTTGAAATTCTGCCATTCTTCTTTAATTTTTGCATCCCAATCATTACTGGTTATTTTGTGATGTGGCCATCCTGTCAAACCTAAATGGCGCTCGTGGGGTCGTTTGCTTGTTAGAACCTCTTGGTTTTTCGTCATGGGCAGGCGATTGTTTGATATATATCACATAAATTTTTTCCTTTCTTTTTTAAAAAAAAAATAAAATAAATAAAAAGAACAACGAGAGTTCCTATAAACCCATCACGAGAGAATAACACTTTATATATGGCGGGAGTTAGTCGTTTAACCGGTCGCTGCAGGACATTCGATGATCACGTCACGCAGTTGACTAGATGATAGCAAACGAAATTCTGCAGTTCGCACTTCGAGTCAATGAAGGTTAATTCAGTAGTTTTAAAACCGACCATGCTTGGCTTCTTCTTTCGTGTTCTACACCATGTTAAGTTTGTGCCGTGTTTGAATCATCGGTGAGGATCAGAATGTACTAGATAATTTAGAACAACATCTGGATAGATGAAGCGTTCGTTGTCGCTCACTATCGTGTCTCCAAGTTCGTTGCCCCTCATAGTTACGTCAAGGAGATAATACTAAATGATTGTGCACCGGAAGATATTGTTTATAGTCCACATGGTACAATGTTCGGTAAACAAACAGCTACAGTCATTTTGCAGTTTAGGTGGTAAAGCCAGTCTCTGGTTAATGATATATACTGTGTTGACTTTGGTGTCCAAGAGGTGAAATAGTTTTTCATATGGGCCTATGTTAGTTGTGCAACCGTCCTATAATCCTCTCATTTCGGCAGTAGTTGCCATCTCAGTTCATCTGTGTGGCTTGTGCATAGTTCCCCTTTCTGCTACAGTCGGTTTGCAGTTAGGTGTGGTTAAAGCCAGTCTCTGGTTAATGATTTAACCTGTTGTTGGACTTTGTGTCCTAAGTGAAAAGTTTTTCCTATGTGGTCTATGATAGTGTTGCAACCGTCTATACCTCTCATTCGCAGGGGTATGTTGCATCTCTGTTCATTCTGTGTGGTTGGTGCTTAGTTACCCTTTCTGCAACAGTCGGTTTGGCAGTTAGGGTGGTTAAAGCCCTCCTCTGGTTAGTAGATTTTTCCTGTAGTTGGATTCTTATGTCCAGAGTGAAATATTTTTCAATGTGTCTATGTTATATATTGTAAGCTTCTATCCTCGTCAGTCGGCAGGGGTAGGTTGCATTTCTGTTCTGTGTGGTGCTTCCATCATCATGTACACCACCATTTTCCCTATGTATCCTTGTTTAGTCCAAGACATGCAACGCCTATAATTGACTACCTGGTTAGGTTTGAGTGATTGCATATAAAATAAATAGCTATAAGGCAAGATATATATGTATAATGCTTGATGTTTTGTGTGCAACAGCTCAACCGCATATTGATGTGATTTTGCATGTAAACATATCTTTTGAAAATTCTTCTTCCTCCGATCTTACAAAAAAAAAAAGCGTAATAAAGTTTTGTACAGATATGACGTAACTCAGATGATGTAAAAATGGTTTACGTCATTTTGTTTTTTTGTGGTATTGAGACGGTTGGTGGTTCAAGTGAAAGAGACGCGGGACGGGGGGCCGTGTGGAGCGTAAGAACATATCATCAGAACATGAGAATGATGCTGGTTGTACGGCATCTGGGGTTTTTGTGACTGTATGGCTTAGTCAAGGAGTCGCAGATGCATTGGTTTCGACGACTCTTCTAGGCTGAACGGTCCGGTACGACGTGTGCGGAGTGAGTCGTAAGCTGATGGCGTTCTCGGCTGCAGTTTTCCTGCAAAGAAACTCGTGGTCAAGTGCTGAACTCGTTTGCCCCTGTATCGACTTCCAGGGAAGCTTGTTGGCGAGTCAGTCGCCGCTACACTACACACATTCCTCTGTCATCTCAACAGCTAACCAGACGTCAGCCGTCCTTTTTCGCCGTCACTCGTCTTCAGCAAGTACTGTGCTGGTGGGGGTTTCTCTGCAGCAGCCTTCTGCTAGTCCCTCAAATTTGACTACACTCCTCCTGCTCCATCATCCCACCTTCCAAATTTGGTTCATATTCGAGTCGTCGGCAATCGTTTGGTTGCCATCGTCTAATTCGTTCAGTTCAAGGAGTTACTGTTGTAATTGCAGACATCCGTCTACGTTCATTCATCAGAATCTATGTGTTTCAAGTCAAGTTTGGGACCAGCAACGTGCTTAGGTGGTGTCGTATGATCCAGTGTCATCTTATGTGGCATTGGTGCGACCTCGATGGGATTTCCTCTTCACGAGAGCCGATTGGTTGTAAAGAAGTAATCTGGAGACTTCAAGATTTTTTTTCTATTTGTCGTTGACACATACCACCTGCGTTCCTGTGGTGTTCTTTCGTTTTGAACGTTATTCATCAATACTTCTGCGGATCGTTCCTGTGTGTTCTTCTTTGGAACTTATTCTCAATATCCCTTCTGTGGATCGTTCTTTTGTGCCCACTTGAAGTATTATACTTAAATTTAATGTCGTGTAATACTATGTTGTTTCCTTTGGTGCATCCTCGGCAGCGCTAACGTGGGTTATTTTGTAATTTGGTGTTGTATGATGCGTCATGATGTTTGATTGGGACATGAAATGTGTGAATGAAAGAGAATAAAATTCGTGTGAAAGATATCTGTTCAAAGAATTCTCATTAGTTAGAAAGAGGGGGCGCTAGAACTGATAGGTTCTATTCTCTGTCTTTACACTCCAGGTCAAGTCTTACGAGCTTGGACAGTTGGTGGCAGCGGTGGGATGGTTAGGGTATAGGTAGATTAGGTTAGCGGGGTTTAGACGGTTAGGGCAAAGCAAGTCAGAGGTTGGAGGTGAGTGCTCAGTATTGGTAGGCAGCCACAACGATTCAGTTGAGCACTTAGGCCAATTTTTATAAGCCAGAACATTGCACTGTTAGGGGTGTGAATGTTGTTCCCGTTTGTCTCTGGGTTGACGCAGCCAGTGCCAGAAACAATAGAACCTGTTTGTAATTGGTGTGCCTGCAAAGCTCGTACTCACATACGTGCGAGCGTAAGAATGAATGTGTTGTGCCAGAGAAGAGTGACTGCATGTATTACGAGTGAACCTGTCATCGATGATTTGTATGTCATGATTCCTTATTGCATGATTGATTGCCGCTTATGTGATTGTACGATGGAGCATGGCCTTTGCAAAGGATGCTGTTAACACAGAGAGGTTAAGTAATCTTTTGTCTAAAAAAGAAAGGAAATCTAATCCATTCTTCATTATATTTACCTACAGGACAGGGATCAGAACCAGGGGATTACAAAGAGGTATTGGAAACCATTGCGTAGTAATAATAACCGCTACAATGGTAGTTGTGGACTAGTTTTAGAAGAGAAAGAACGAAGAGACGCGGGGGGCAAGTTACCATAGGCACTCCATAAGTACGAAGCAATATGCTAAAGAGGTTTAAGATTGTCATTAGATAAAACGTATTTAGTGCACAAACTGTGGTGAGAGGCAGACTTTAACTACTTAGTGGAAAAAAACAAAACATAACAATATAATTAATAATAGACATGGATATAACGTCATGGAATTGCGCTTCAGGAAATCTAAAACAACCTCACAGTTGAGTCTTCATTGCATCCTCCCCCAGCAGATAGACAGAGAATGTCCTAGTATGATAACATAGTATGATGGGGAAAGAATCAAAGCAGGACCAAAACGCAGCATCTCTGTATGAAAAGTCGCAGACATTGGTAAAAGGATGGGCTTACATCAGGGGGAGGCATTAAGCATCCTTGATGTCTCAAGTTCGTTCAGACAGAGAAGAGTGAGGAAATAACTGAGAATGAGGATTAAGAGGAACTTAAGACTAAGGGAAGAAAGAATGAAGAGGAACTTAGCTAAGGCGAGACGAGTGGAAACGACAGAGTAACAGCAAAGAGGCAGAGGTTACGAACAAGAAAGGAAAAGAGCGAAGCCCAACATGCCCACGTTAGACCCCCTGCAAGATGGCGAAGATGTCGACGCTTACGTGGCTCACATTTGAAAGTGATAGCGAAACTATGCATATCGAAGGAATCAAACCGTGGTCTACAAATCTAGTTACACTACTTCGAGAAAAGCAAGACAAGGCAGTCCTTCGTCTTCATCCTGATGATCAGAGCCCGTACTTTAAGGTTAAGAGGGCTTTACTGAAACATTTTCGTCTTGATGCGGAGGCGTACAGACAAAAATTCCGAACATGAGGACGGAACCGGATGAACGTTTTGACCATCACCTCATTCTCCTGAGGTCTGTTTTTTCCTCTCTGGTGTCCCAGCTGCAAGAGAAAGATGAAGATGAACGCGGCGACATTAAGGACTTGCTCATGCAAGAAAAAAAAAACCAGGTAAATTTATTACCGGATTTTATGTCACAAAGATCTGGTTGTAGGAGGATCCGTAAGGCAAGTCCAATACGGCTGATGAAGTGGCTAAGCACGCTACCGTGTATGCGGAAGCAAAGCGTAGGGACCGAGTTAAAGCGCGAACGCAAAACTGTTAAGCTATTCATCGGGAATGAGGAAGAAGGAATCGCCTAAAGGAGGGACAGAGATACATCCTAACGGGAGAACCAAGATAGGGACAGGATAAGGGAAGATCAGGCAAAACAACAGTTAGCTAGAGGAATGATACAATGCTAACAAATGCAAAGAAAGGACACATTGCAACGTCAATGCCAAGAGACGGACCCAAAAGGTTTGGCGGTATCACTGGGTCAGCCTCAACAGTTGAGCCACATTACGCCAACTTTATTTGTCCTCATGCGCGGGAAAACCTACACACCCCGATGCAAAGAGTGGTGAATGGTAATCCAGCAAACGGCTTCGAATACAGGTGCCGTAACACGGTAGTACAGAAGAGTTCGGTGTCTGCCGACGATTAAACTGGGGATACAGTAAACCGTAGCTTGGCTGAAACCAGATGCCGCAGCACACTTCCAGTAGCAGAATTTGTTCCTCCCGACCTCGCCTTTGTGCGTGGGAAGATGAGAGTGCTTGTAAATGAAGAAACCAGTAGAAGACGTACTGGTTGGGAATTTTATCAGAGGGGGAAAACTGCCGATCGCGTTTGAAGAGTCCCAGTGTATCGTACCAGCCCTGCTAGCTGCAGTGCAGACCCCGACCCAAGCCCCAGGGAAAAGGAGCCTGTAGCCCCGTTGTCTCTAAAAGATCAAGTGATGTGGCGTCGAAGTCTTCCTTTGGAGAGAATCATGAAAGGGATGAAACTTTGAGAAAGGCCAGAGCTGCGTGTTCCAAGGGGACTGTGTAAACAGACGAAGCAATGGAGATGTGACGTATGTGAAGAAGGGGGGCGTCCAGATGAAAAAGTTCCGTTAATTGGCAAGGAGACTAACCACTCAAATTCAGCTACCAAAAGGATTTGCTCCATCGGTAATTGACACTAGCCATGGACATTCCAATTCTGGGCATCTGGGTGCAGGGAAGACCAAAGGCTCCGCATTCTTTCTCATTTCTACTGCCGGGAAAGTGTTTCAGACATCGTCAGGTAACGCCAAGTCTTGCGCTAAATTGTCAAAGGACTGATCGACAGAGGTCGAGTGCCACCAGTGCCATTGTGAGGATGCCACTGGTACAAGACCTCTTTCTCACAAGTGGATGTGATCCTCATTGGGCCAATCACTCCATCTCTCCATCTGGGAAGCGTTACGTTTCCATGTGATGGTTGACTACGCGACCACGATATCCAGACACGGTGCCGCTGAAAACATAAACGGAAGCCGTGGCGGAGGGTCAGCGTTTGAGATGGGTCCCGGACGGGAATTCCATGCAGAGTATTTACTGACAGGGGCAGTCATACACCAGCCGAGACCATGGAGGAGAATTTCGACTGTTGGCCATCAAGGGATTGCGCACCACCCCTACAAACTCAATGCAATGGGGCAGTAGAACGATTAACGGACTTTGAAGCGCAGTTGCGGAGGTTGTTGCAAGAGATAGCCCCGAAGAATGGGACAGTTGATTCCGGCGCTGCTTTTTGCATACCGAGAGGTTCCTCAAGCCAAGCACCGTATCTCTCCTTATCGAACTCACCCTTTTCTTGTGGGAGGAGAAATCAGGGTGACCTATGCCAGGTAACTCAAGTTAGCTGCTGAGGACTCTTCCTGAAAGACAAGAGCTGCAGACACAGTTGAGTACTTGGTAGACCTACGAACCGCTATGCAGAATCATGTGCCATCGCGCAAGATAACTGGCGAAGCTGCTCATAGAATACAAACGTCATTTTTGAAGACAAGGCCAAGAAAAACGACATTCTACCAGCAAGCAAGGTTTTGTATCTGGCGTCCACAAAAGAACAACAAGTTGAAGCTGTCATGGAAAGGGCCCTACAGGGTGATAGCTCGCACTGGCGAAGCAGATTATCAGATCCTTGTGGGAAACAAGACCAAGCTGTACCCATGTGCCAATCTCTTGAAGCAGTCATAGAGATAGCCCAGAAACTCAACCTCAACCCGCTGTACCTGCAGTTGTAGATAGAGATGCAGACTAAGATGTGATGTGACACTTCCGATCATTGAATGAACATCCCGTGAATCCGCATCAAGCGTCGAGGGACCCGAGGACGTGGTGATTGGACTGAGAAATAAAGAGTTGGCAGGAAGAACTGAGAGCTTTGTGCAAGAGTACTCAGATGTGCCTGACAACTCGCCATCATGCACTAAATGAGGTCAGTGCAACATAAAACGACGTCTGATGTGCCAGTCCGTGTGAGGTCTTACCCTGTTCCTTTCTTCCCTGAGAGAAAACGGTAAGAGAGAAGTACCGACCATGTAGAATATGGGCGGGGCCATCGAACCCTCAGTATCGCCTTACTCCCTCCCCACAATTGTGATGGTTAAAAAGAAGACGGAAAGTTAAGGTTCTGCGTTGACTACCGTCAACTGAATAAAACGTGGTGTTGACGCAGAGCCGATGCCCCGATGTGGAATACTTGTTCTCAAAATTGGAGGGAAGTCATCTTCCGCAAGTTGGATTTATCAAAGGATACTGCCAGATTCCCGTAAACGAAGCGATAGCCCCAAGACAGCATATCACGCCCCAAGTGCCATTATCAGTGGCGCGTGATGCCTTTTGAGGGTTGTGCACCTCAGGGGCCGTTTTCCACGGAGGATGATTCGAAAGTTGCTGCAAACCTTTGCCTAAAGATGTTGACAACTTCATAGACGAATCAATGGTGGCAACGAAGACAGAGCATAGCATGTGCAGTGCTCAGAAGTGTATCCAACGCCTTAGAGAGTGCTCCCTGACAGCAACGACCAACCAAGTGTGAGCTGGAATGTCGCGGTCTCATACCTAGGAAACTACAGGATCGGCCGAGGGCCGTGCAAACCAGAAGAGGGCAAGATGCAGAAAATCGAGATCACCACGCCCAAAGAACAAAGAAGGAAGTGAGGAGTTATCCTTGGGTTGGTGATTCTACTGACGATTCATTTCCCAACTTCCGCAGATGTAGCACTCCCATTGACGAATCTGACGACAAGAAAGTCGCATCCAAGCAGGTTTGTGGAACTCAGAGGTGAGGAAAGTTTTCCCGGCTTTGAAGCAGCGTTCTGCGAACCCCTTGTTGTGTCTAGCCAGAGCTGGGAAGGCTCTTTGTTCTGATGACTGATGCCTCAGAACGGGCATGGAGCAATGTTGTTCCAGGATGTGAAGGAGAGTTGCGCCCCGTCGCATGTCCAGCAAAAAACTGCTATCTGCTGAAGACGCAACTAACCCAACCATAGAACAGGAAAGTTTGGCAACAGGTGTGGGCGGTCCAGAAGTTCTCAAACGTTCCTCTAAATGGGACGCATTCATAATTCAGACTGACCAATCTCCTCTGAGGTACCTGGACAGGTGAAGTCTTACCATGGGCTGGGACTCGCGGCACTCCAGCCCACCATCCCAGTTACACAGTCAAGCCATTCCAGGTAGGGAGAATCTTGCGGCAGATATTTCTCAGTCGATGGAGATAGCTCAGCCAATGATGGAAGTGCTAAGGTCAGGTGGAGGGAACAGTAAATCAGTGAGATCGGAAGAATTTGTATGGTTGTGTGAAACAGTGTTAAGTCCATTGTGCCTGTAAATGGCAGTAGGTTCAACTTTAGATTTCCAAATAGCAAGAGTATGTCAATCCATACTTGACATATTGTCGTAAAAATCAGGAAGACAAATAGAGCGCTAGTGTGTATGTAACTATGGATTCTTCAAGGGCAACATTCGTAAACTGGCCGAGCTGTTGATTGGCAAATTCAAATACTAGTATTTGATACTTAAGGAGGGGGAATTGTCAGGGCAGTTTTGTTCTTTTTAGTTTTTCTTCGACTTTGCATTTGAAGGACGGAACAGTAAATTAGGACGTAATGCCTGTGAAGCCTTGGCCAACAGGAAAACCTTCACATGCATAGTAGTGTCATTTGGCCTGTGATCGTGGTTTGTTACATGCCCTTTGGCTAGAATTGAACTTTAGCTATCTGTAATGGTTTTTTGATTTATTATTGTATGTGAACCAGGTCTGTATAAACTTGTGATAGCTTCAGGTAAGAGAGGAGTCAGCAGTTGTATTCAATATCCCTCTCTGCAACCAGTCGGGTTGCATTAGAGGTGGTTAAGCCAGTCTCTGGTTAATGATTTTACCTAGTGTTGAGACCTTGTGTCCAAGAGTGAAATAGTTTTCTATGGGCCTAAGTTATGTTGCAACCGTCTATACCTCTCAAGGCGGGGCTAAGGGGTAGGTTTGCATCTCTGTTCATCTGTGTGGCTTGTGCATATTTCCCCCCCCATTCAGCTACAGTCGTTTGCAGTTAGGGTGGTTAATGCCAGTCTCTGGTTAATGATTTTACCTGATGTTTGGACTTTGATGTCCTAGAGGTGAAAAAGTTTCAATGTGTCTATGTTTAGTGTTGCAACCGTCAAACCTCACATCGTCAGGGGTAGGTTGCATCTCTGTTTCATCTGAGGTGTTTGGTGCTTAGTTTTTCCCCTTTCTGCTACAGTCGTTGCAGTTAGGGTGGTTAAAGCCAGTCCCTCTGGGTTAGTGATTTTTCCTGTAAGTTGGATTAAATGTCCTAGATGAGAAATAGTTTTCTATGTGTCTATGTTATATTGGTAACTTCTTACCTCTCAGTCGGCAGGGGTAGGTTATTCATTTCTGTTCTGAGTGGTGCTGCCAGTCATCAAGTACAGCACCATGTGCCCAATTTAATCCTGTTTAGTCCAAGACATGCACGCCTATTATTGACTAGCCCTGGATTAGGTGATGTGATTGCATATAATAAGTAAATGAGCTATAAAAGCCATGATATTTATGTATAAAACTTGTTGTTTGTGTGCAACAGCTCAGACCCAAATTGAGGTGATTTTGCATGTAAACATATTTTTTGAAAATTCTTCTTCTCCGATCTTACAAAAAAAGAAAAAAGCGTAATAAAGTTTGTACAGATATACGCAACCAATGATGTTAAAATGGTTTACGTCATTTTGTTTTTTTTGTGTAATTGAGACGTTGGTGGTTCAAGGGAGAAGAGACGCGGACGGGCCGTGTGTGGAGCGTAAGAAATATCATCAGAAAGATAATGATGCTGGTTGTCGGCTTCTGGGTTTCGTGACTGTATGGTTAGTCAAGGAGTCCGCAGAAGCTTCGGTTTTCGACGACCTTCTAGGCAGACGGTCCCGGTCACGAACCGTGCGGATTGAGCGTAGCTGATGGGCGTTCTCGGCTGCAGTTATCTCTGCAAGACTCGGTGGTCAATGTGTCAGACTTCGTTGCCCTGAATCCTTCCAGGGAGCTGGGTGGCGAGTAAGTCCGCCGCTACACTACACACATAGATCCTCTGTCATCTCATCACTTACCAGCGTCCAGCCGTCTTCGCCGTCACTCGTCTTCAGCAAGTATGGCTGGAGGGGCTCTCTGCAGGCAGCTTCTGGCATTCCTCATTTGGCTTACAAGGCGCTCTCCAGCTCATCAGCTTCCAAAATTTTGTTCAATTTCGAGTCATCGTCATCGTTTGGTTGCATCGACCTAATCGTTCATTTCAAGGGAGTTACATGTTAAATGCAGACATCCGTCTACGTTCAATCATCTATTGTTCAAGTCAAGTTTGGGACCAGCCACGTAGCTTAGGGGTGTTTCCGTATGATACAAGTTCATCTTTGTGGCATTTGGTGTCTACTATGTGTATTTCCCCTCTTCCGAGTTCCGAATTGGTTAGTAAAGAAGTTGTCTGTAGACATCAAATTTTTTTTCTATTTGTCGTTGACTACATTCCACCTGCGTTCCTGTGTGTTCTTCGTTTTGAACGTTATTCTTCATACCTCAGCGGATCGTTTCCTGTGTTTCTTTCGTTTTGGAACCGTTATTCTTCAATACCTCTGAGGATTGTTCTTTTGTGCGCACTTTAAGTTTTAATTAATTTTATTGTCGAGAAATACAGATGTTTGTTTCCTTTTGCTGCCTCGGGCAGGTGGGGGGGCGCTAACGTGGGTATTAATTTGTAATTGGGAGAATGATGCGTCATGATGTTTGTTTGGGACATGAAAGTGTGAATGAAAGAGAATAAAATTCGTGTGAAAGATATCTGTTCAAAGAATTCTCATTTGTTAAAAAGGGGGCGCTAGAACTGATAGGTCTATTTCACCGTCTTACCCACTCCGTTCAATTCTAACGAGCTTGACAATTTGGAATAAATGAAAATTGAATGTAAAAGTCATGGGAATAATTTATCATTTAAATTTTTTTTTTAATTAAAAAATTCACAAGCAGCCCAGAAGACCATGGTAACCCATCTTAAACATAACTATTCATATCGCCTGCTCCTAGTCCTTTCGTCCGCTGGATCGGACTCGTTAGGGAGGCACGGCTGTTTGTGTCTGTGGTCCCTTGGCACCACATAGAGATATACCACAGTCTACAATCCCATGCTATTCTCACCACCAAGGGTTCAAACAAGTAATCTAACAGCAGTCCAAAGCGGCCAGTGAAGGGAAGAAAAAGCAAAACGTACATGGTTTGTTTCTTCAACTTACGTTTCACCTAATTTGTGCATGCTGTTTGAACCCTAAAAATAAAGAGGAGGGAGGGGGAGGGAGGAGAGCGAGGAACAAATAAACAATATACTCGATTCATTACTGTGAAACATTGCTGCTGTTGTCCTCTCTCCTTCTTCCTCCATGATGTTCTTCTTTACCTCCATCAGAAACCTTATGCAATGTTAAACAGGAAGAGAGAAAAGGGGGAGGAGGGAGAGTTCTATTGCATTCTTTCGTCCTTTTTGTTCACAATCCCCCCCCCCCCCCTTTATAACAGTACGTAAAACCCTTATAGCACCATGCCATGCTAAGGCATTGTTGTTAACGCATGACACATGCTGCATTCAAACTGAATTGTTAAACTGAACGTTTTTATTGGTTGAATTGTGAAAATTTTGATGTAAATAGCATTTAAGAAAAAAGGACCTTCAGTGCAAGGGAAAAAGACATCAGATGTCTCCTGCTGACAATGTCTATGCATTAGGTGGCCTTTTGCGGATAGTTATCAGATGTCTCCTGCTGACAATGTCTAGGCATCAGGTGGCCTTTTGCGGATAGTTATCAGATGTCTCCTGCTGACAATGTCTAGGCATCAGGTGGCCTTTTGCGGATAGTTATCAGATGTCTCCTGCTGACAATGTCTAGGCATCAGGTGGCCTTTTGCGGATAGTTTATCAGATGTCTCCTGCTGACAATGTCTAGGCATCAGGTGGCCTTTTGCGGATAGTTATCAGATGTCTCCTGCTGACAATGTCTAGGCATCAGGTGGCCTTTTGCGGATAGTTATCAGATGTCTCCTGCTGACAATGTCTATGCATCAGGTGTCCTTTTGCGGATAGTTATCAGATGTCTCCTGCTGACAATGTCTAGGCATCAGGTGGCCTTTTGCGGATAGTTATCAGATGTCTCCTGCTGACAATGTCTAGGCATCAGGTGGCCTTTTGCGGATAGTTATCAGATGACTCCTGCTGACAATGTCTATGCATCAGGTGGCCTTTTGCGGATAGTTATTAGATGTCTCCTGCTGACAATGTCTAGGCATCAGGTGGCCTTTTGCGGATAGTTATCAGATGTCTCCTGCTGACAATGTCTAGGCATCAGGTGGCCTTTTGCGGATAGTTATCAGATGTCTCCTGCTGACAATGTCTAGGCATCAGGTGGCCTTTTGCGGATAGTTATCAGATGTCTCCTGCTGACAATGTCTAGGCATCAGGTGGCCTTTTGCGGATAGTTATCAGATGTCTCCTGCTGACAATGTCTAGGCATCAGGTGGCCTTTTGCGGATAGTTTTCAGATGTCTCCTGCTGACAATGTCTAGGCATCAGGTGGCCTTTTGCGGACAGTTTTCTTTCCTTTTACATTAAGTAGTCTGCTTGGAACCACCAATCCGTTTTTTGTCGAGCATGAGAAAGAAAAGAAGGCGAACCAACTTGCGCTCACGCACAAGCGCACGCGCAGGCGCGCGCCACACACACACACACACACACACACACACACACACACACACACACACACACACACACGACACACAGAGACACGCACACCAACACACACAGACATACACAGACAGACAGACAGACACACACACACACACACACACACACACACACACACACACACACACACACACACACACTCACGCGCGCGCGCATGCACAAACACACACACACACACACACACACACACACACACACACACACACACACACACACACACACACACACACACACAACACACTTAAAAAAGTCAGATGTAAAACAAAAAGACTAAGCTCATAAATCGTTAAACAAAACAAAACAACAATAACAACAGTCAACCAACCAAATAAAACAGAACACAAAGACACAAGCGAGGGAGTTTGGTCATTTATTGTCAGAAAAAAAACACGAAATCTGAACCAGAGTGCAATCATGTTCGTCTTTCTTAGACAAGAGACGTGGGCGCAATGATATATGAAATCTACAAACGCTGTCGTCGCGGATATAACCGCCCAGCACAGCGCCATGGATGTTGGGCGCTAGTCCTAGCAGCAGCCGTTTACACAAGCTGCATCGCACCATTTCTCTTCACAGCATCCCTGCTGCCTGTCAACAGAAAGAGAACAGAGTCACGGTGATTAAGACCCCAAGCAAGAAAATTTGGTCTGATATTGCTCGGAACATGGTACATAACAGATGAAGGAGGGAAAGGTTGAGGGGGATGAGGGAAGGGAGGGAGGGGGGGGGGGGGGCAGAAAGGGAATGATACTTCTGCATGGCTCTGTCCATCATGTCGTTCTTGTGGACACGAGTGTATGTCGATAGAGCTACACGTTACCAGCACTGAATGTCAAATAGCACTATAAGCCAAAACTAAGTACACCGGCTACCGTGGCAAAGTGTTCAGCGTCACGGGAGGTCGTTGGTTTGATTCCACTAGAGTCATGGGAGATTTTTCTGCCCCAACCGGCTCCTAACCAGAGTTGAGTTTGCTACAGGCTCAGTTGGAAGACTGGGACCACACAGTCGAGTTTCATCCACTAAATGGATGCATCTCTTAGAGTGTTGCTCAAAGTTCCTGACCAACACGCTGGTGTTAGTATCTCTCGGGCTTGGTTGACGCCAGGATATAATTATGAAAGTAAGCGTAGAGTACAGCCTTGTCATGCAGTCTCAGATCAGAATTGAAATCTATGGCATCGTCTTCATCATCCTCATTCTCATCGATCTGCATAAAAAGTTTCAAATTCTATACCCCTTCATGCCCTGCTCTAATTGTGTCCTTAGTTTTGATGTCCTCTCCACGTCTGTTGCCTTGTTTGATTCCGTTGGGGTCACAGGCATCGCCGAGTCCATGGGACTGTCTCTGGACAGGTGTGGTGACATATATATATATATATATATATATATATATATATATATATATATATATATATATATATATATATATATATATATATATATATATATATAATATATATATATATATATATATATATAACAATGGTGAACGATTAAGTAGTAGGGGAAAAACAAGTGCAGGCTAACAATTCATCCATCATTATATTATTGACTTGGCAAAGATTTGTACTTTAAAATTTAAAAAAAGGGAGGGGAGGGTGAAGATGAAGAGGATGGGAACATAAAATTTAATATATATATATATATTATATATGTTATGAATATGAAAACCCTTCACTAGGTGCATAAGGGGACAATCGTAATCCCTCTCTAATGCAGATCTATTTATATTGCCTGCTCCAAGGCCTTGCATTGGCTGGATCGGACCTAGGGGGGGGGGGGGGGGGGGGGGGGGGGGGGGTGGGGGGGGGGGGGGGGGGGGGGGGGGGGGGGGACACGGCTGATTGCGTCTGTACTCTATTTTATTATTCACTATCTATCTATCTATCTATATATGAATACTAAAACAAGTTGGACATCTTTTCCCACAGGGATGATTTTTCTTTTGAAGCTTTCGCCACAAGGGCTTCATCAGGAATAAAACACTTTTTTTTTTAAAGTCCAATGCTAGAACATGATTACTCCTCAGCAGTTACAACTGTTTTCACACACACACCACACCACACCTGTAATCAGCTATTGTTGAGCAGGCACCTAACAAACGTGAAACATACAAGGAAATAAATGTTCACCACACACACACACACACACACTCACACTCACACGCGCGAGCGCACACTCACACACAAGAGGAAGGGAGGGAGAGAGAGAGAGAGAGAGAGAGAGATGAGAAGAAGAGAGAGAGGAGAGAGGAGAGAGAGAGAGAGAGAGAGGAGAGAGAGATTGATTGATTGTTTGATTGATCTTTAATACCCAAGGATGAAGATTTTAGGCCAAAGCCTAGTCTTACAATCTGTCCTTGTCATGCATACATTATTTCAGCACATATCATTCATACAGACAATTCAACATAGCAACATGATAATCTAATTCTACAATGATAAGCAAAACTGCTCATAAAAGCACTAATGAGATGGGGGATGGTAAAACAAAAGGAAACTTACAAGCAAACAAACAAAAACTACAGAGAGAGAGAGGTCAGAGGAGGGTGGGGAAGAGAGAATGGTAGGTAAGGGGAGGAGAAAAGGGATGGTAGACGGAGTGGGAGTGGGGATGAGCGATTTTAACGGAGTAGGTTTTATGTTGAGACGATTTATCCAAAGTATGGTTCATAGAAGACTTAGCGAATGGACGCTAATCATTGTAATCGAATAATTTAACTACTGAGACATAAAATGTTTATGCAAATGTTCCTTGAAAGGTTTTTAAAGTATTCATGTTTTGTAGATTCGGTGGAAGTGAGTTCCAGACATATGGTCCAGAGTAAGCTAGGCTTGTTTTGTATAGATCAATGCGTGGGTAGGGAAGAAGGAATTTCGTCGAGCCAGAAAAGCTGTTCGATCTTGTAAAAAGGGCATTGATATAACATGGCATAGTATCTGTCAAGATTGTAAACATAAATGATGCCTTGTTGAATTCCAATTGCCTATTCAGAGGAAGTATGTTTAGCGCTTTTAGTTTTCGTCTGTTGTTAGAGATACATGCTGGATGGAGTAGCTTTGCTGCACGTCTATGGAGAGAATTCAGCCTTTTTTTGTGGACGTCACTACTGCCGTCCCACACTGTTGAGGCGTAATTTTATACGTGACATTATGTGTGCATTGAAGAAAAGTTTAAGCACATTACTGTGACGTAGCGCTTTTATTGAGATAACAGGAAAAGGTGTTTTGAGACTACCTTGCAAACGTTATTTAGATGAGATTGCCATTTCAATTCTTTATCTATCGTTAACCCTAAAACACGATGCTCGTCTACCTGCTCGATAGAAGTGCCATTCAACTGAAGTTTTAGGCAAAGAGGAGTCAACTGGTGTTTTTGGCGGGTAGCTATAATCATAGATTTGGTTTTGGCTGGGTGTATGACCATTGTTTCACACACACACACCACACACCTGTAATCAGCTATTGTTGAGCAGGCACCTAACAAACATAAGAGAGAGAGAGAGAGAGAGAGGAGAGAGAGAGAGAGAGAGAGAGAGAGAGGAAAGGAGGGAAGGAGAGAGAGAGATAGAAAGGAGGGTAGAATGGATGAATAGAAGAAGGGGTGCAGGGCTTAAAAAGAGAAACAGGATGTATGTAGCACAGTGGGTCTTCTCCTCCCCTCCTATTCCTCCATCCTTTTCTCCTCCTCCTTCTTCTTCTTCTTCTTCTCCTTCTTCTTTTTGTCTGTTGATGAATGAAGCTGTAATAACATATGTATGTATTTTGATAAAGGGTTTCTGTTAGGCATACGTGGTGTTGGATTGTAGGTCATTTACTTAATTTATGCTACATTTTCTTGGGTTCGCCATGTCTGAACATTATCTGCTTAATTTCAGATTGCCATGTTTTAGAGCTTGCTCAGTCATAGGGATTTTAAAACACGTGAAATACATTTCACTATGGTGCCATGTCATTCGCAAAATGTATGCTACATTTCCTTTGTTTCGCTATGTCTTTACGTTGTATATTTAATTTACGATTGCCATGTTATGAAGCTCGCTGGATCACAGGGATTTTAAAATAGTTAATTACATTTTACACACAATGATGGTATGTCATACAATGTCAGTGTTACAAAAATTTACACTACATTTTCTTAGCTTCACTATGTCTATAGTTATCTATGCAATTCCATATTGCCATGTTATGTTGTTTTATCATAGGGATTTGAAAATATTTTAGAAAAGGTGGTTTGTGACATGTTTTACCTAGTTTGCAGTTAGTGTTTAGTTTATACCCCCACCCCCCACCCCACCCCCTCCCCTCCTCGCTGGATGAATTCTTCTCCCCCCATCTGTGCATACCCTCCCCTATTTTCTAGTGGTCTCTTCCTCACCTTCATTATTCTTCCCCATCTCTCTTTCTCTCTCTCTCTCTCCTCTCTCTCTCTCTCTCTCTCTCTTCTCTCTCTCTCTCTCTCTCTCTCTCTCTCTCTCTCTCTCTCTTCTCTCCCTCCTCCCTCATCTCGACTCACTTTTCCTTCTAAGATGAAGCTATCCACTCATTCATCACACTACGTACCCCCACTCCTCACCCGCCTCACATCACCCACTCCTCACCCCACTCACATCACCCCACTCCCTCACCCGCTCACATCACCCCACTCCTCACCCGCCTCACATCACCCCACTCCTCACCCCGCCCTCACATCACCCCACTCCTCACCCCGCCTCACATCACCCACTCCTCACCCCGCCTCACATCACCCACTCCTCACACCCGCCTCACATCACCCCACTCCTCACCCCGCCTCACATCAACCCCACTCCTCACCCCGCCTCACATCACCCCACTCCTCACCCCGCCTCACATACCCACTCCTCACCCCGCCTCACATCACCCACTCCTCACCCCGCCTCACATCACCCCACTCCTCACCCCGCCTCACATCACCCCACTCCTCACCCCGCCTCACATCACCCACTCTCACCCGCCTCACATCACCCCACTCCTCACCCCGCCTCACATCACCCACTCCTCACCCCGCCTCACATCACCCCACTCCTCACCCCCTCACATCACCCCACTCCTCACCCGCCTCACATCACCCCACTCCTCACCCCGCCTCACATCACCCTACTCCCGCACCTCCCCCTATTACAGCATCCTTCATCATCCCCTTTTCCCATTGTGTGTGTGTGTGTGTGTGTGTGTGTGTGTGTGTGTGTGTGTGTGTGTGTGTGTGTGTGTGTGTGTGTGTGTGCGCGCGCGCGCGCGTGCGTGTGTGTGTGTGCATGTTTGTGTGTGTATGTGTATGTGTGGGGAGTAGGGGGATACTGGCACTGTAGCTGTAGCTGTACTGTACCCCAGTAGGGGGATTCTGGCAGTGTATGTGTACTGTACCCAGTAGATGGATACTAGCCATGTAGCTGTACCGTGCCTCAGTAGGTGGATACTGGCAGTGTAGCTGTACTGTACCTAAGTAGGGGAATACTGGCAGTGTAGCTGTACTGTACCTAAGTAGGGGAATACTGGCAGTGTAGCTGTTCCTCAGTAGGGGAATATTGGCAGCGTAACTGTACCTCACTACATGGTATCTGTACTGTAGCCCAGTAGAGGGATACACACAGTCTAGATGTTCTGTACCCCAGTAGAGGGATACTGGCAGTGTGGCTGCAGTTGTACTGTACCCAGTATGAGGATATTGACAGTGTACCTGTACCGTGCATCAGTAGGTGGATACAGGCAGTGTAGCTGTACCTCAGTAGGGCACAACTGGCAGTGTAGCTGTACCAGAGCAGAGGGATGATGGCAGTGTATCTGTACTGTAGCTGTAGCCCAGTAGAGGGATACACACAGTTTAGATGTTCTGTACCCTAGTAGGGGGATACTGGAAGTGCAGCTGTACAGTACCCAGTAGGGGAATACTGGCAGTGTGACTGTACTGTACCCCAGTATGGGGATACTGGCAGTATAGCTGCACTGTAACCCAGTAGGGGGATATTATCAGTGTACTGTAGCTGTACCTTACCTGAGTGGGATCATAATGATAGTGTAGCTGTACTGTACCACACTAGGGGGATACGAGCAGTGTAGCTATAGTATACCCAAGTAAGGGGACACCTGCAGTGTAGCTATACTGTACGCCGGTATGGGGATACATGCAGTGTAGCTATACTGTACCCCAGTAGGGGACACTGGCAGTGTAACTGTACTGTACCCCAGCAGGGCTATACTGACAGGGTCGCTGAACTGTACCCCAGTAGGGTTATACTGACAGGGTCGCTGTACTGCAACTCAGGGGGATACTGGCAGTAAATCTGTACTGTACACGAACAGGGGGATACTGGCAGTGTAGCTGTACTGTATCTCAAATAAGGGGGATACTGGCAGTTTATCTGTAGTGTACCCCAGTAGGGGGATACTGGCAGTGTAGCAGTAGTGTACCCCAGTAGGGGGATACTGGCAGTGTAGCTTAATGTACCCCAGAAGGGAGATACTAGCATTGTGGCTTAATGTACCCCAGTAGTGGGATACTGGCAGTGTAGCTTAATGTCCCCCAGTAGGGGGATACTGGCATTGTGGCTTAATGTACCCCAGTAGGGGGATACTGGCAGTGTAGCTTAATGTACCCCAGTAGGGGGATATTGGCAATGAATTTGTACTGTACCCCAGCAGGGGGATACTGGCAGTGTAGCTTAATGTACCCGAGCAGGGGGATACTGGCAGTGTAACTGTAATGTACCCCAGCTGGGGGATACTGGCAGTGTAACTGTACTGTACCCCAGCAGGGGGATACTGGCAGTGTAACTGTACTGTACCCCAGCAGGGGGGTACTGGCAGTGAACTGTACTGTACCCCCAGCAGGGGGTACTGGCAGTGTAACTGTACTGTACCCCAGTAGGGGGATACTGGCAGTGTAACTGTAATGTGCCCCAGTAGGGGGATACTATCAGTGTAGCTGTAATGTACCCAGCAGGGGGATACTGGCAGTGTAGCTGTATTGTACCCAGCAGGGGGATACTGGCAGTGTAGCTTAATGTACCCCAGTAGGGGATACTGGCAGTGTAGCTGTATTGTACCCCAGCAGGGGGATACTGGCAGTGTAGCTTAATGTACCCCAGTAGGGGGATACTGGCAGTGTAGCTTAATGTACCCCAGTAGGGGGATACTGGCAGTGTAGCTTAATGTACCCCAGCAGGGAGATACTGGCAGTGTACCTGTACTGTACCCCAGTAGGGGGATACTGGCAGTGTAGCAGTACTGTACCCCACTAGGGGATTATTGGCAGTGTAGCTGTACTGTAACCCACTAGGGGAATACTGGCAGTGTAGCTGTACTGCACCCCAGTAGGGGAATACTGGCAGTGTAGCTGTACTGCACCCCAGTAGGGGATACTGGCAGTATAACTGTACTGTACACCAGTAGGGGATACTGGTAGCGTAGTTGTACTGTACATCAGTAGGGGGATACTGGCATTGTAGCTGTACTGTACACGAGTAGGGGTGTACTGGCAGTGTAGCCGTACAGTACCCCAGTGGTAGGACACTGGCAATGCAGCTGTAATGTAGTCCACTATGGGATACTGGCTGTGTAGCTGGAGCTGTACTGTGCCCCAGTAGGGGGATACAGGCAGTGTAGCTGTAATGTACCTCAGTAGGGGGTAAATGGCAGTGTAGCTGTAGCTGTATCCAATTAGGGGGTACTGGCTGTGTAACTGTAGCAGTACTGTACCACACTAGGGATATATTGGTAGTGCGGCTATACTGTACCCAGTAGGGGGATACTGGCAGCGTAGCTCTAGATGAACTGTACCCCAGTAGGGGATACTGGCAGTGTAGCTGTACTGTACCCCAGTAGGGGGATACTGGCATTGTATCTGTACTGTACCCCAGCAGGTGGATACTGGCATTGTATCTGTACTGTACCCCAGTAGGGGGATACTGGCAGTGTAGCTATAATGTACCCCTGTAGGAGGATACTGGCATTGTATCTGTACTGTGCCCCAGTAGGGGATACTGGCATTGTATCTGTACTGTGCCCCAGTACGGGGATACTGGCATTGTATCTGTACTGTACCCAGTTGGGCAATACTGGCAGAGTAGCTGTACTGTGCCCCAGTACGGGGATACTGGCATTGTATCTGTACTGTACTCCAGTAGGGTGTCACGGTCAAAAATAAACACAACCAAAGTGTGGTCCGTCGCCGGCCACTTCAACTGGACATAAGTCCAAACGCAGACATCTTGGCGCCACAAGACGGCCCCAGCGTCTATCCGGCCAAAAGCACAGAAAGGAGACGCAGACGTTGGTGGTGGCCGAAGGTCTCGGTGGGTTTGGTCAGACGTCGCGGCGCCCCCCAACCCCCTTTTACCCAATTTTAGAGTGCCGTCCCCACGATTTAAGCCCAGGGGCCCCATTTAAGTAGGAAAAGGGGGGGGAGAAATCAAGCAATCAATTAAATGCCCAATTGACCCCCACAGGGGTAAGGCGGTACATATGGCATGATTAACACCCAAGGGAATTGGGGAGATAATTTCGGGTCGGGGGGAAAAAATCTGCCAAAATGGTTACCGCCCTTTTGACAGATCGGAACGGGATAAGAAGGTGTGAGAGTGAGAGAACGGGGGGGGAAACGGGGGGGGAAAACGAACAAGAGACAGAGAAAGGGGTCGGTGTAACTTGGGGAAGAAAAGCAGAGAGATGAGGGGAGGAGAGAAGAGAACCAGTTGAGAGATTAGAGAGATAGTTCAGAGGGGGGACGAGGAGAGATGGGGAGAGAGGAGTTCTAACTAATAAAGGGGAAAAAGAAAAAAAAAAAAAAGAAAAGAAAAGCAACCAGCCATTTGATAAGAGCGTGAAGAGGAGAGAGGGGCAATCGTTAAGGGGAAAGAAAGAAAGGAGAACAGTTTGATTTTGATAGTCACTGTTCTATCTTAACCGGGGTTCGACCTCATACTTGGCCAGCCCCATTTCATGGGCTCCCCCTGACCGTGCCACTCCACCTGCCCGGTGCCGCAGACCAAAAAATTGCCAGCAGTTGTTGTGCTGTGAAAGTGCAGTGAAAAGAAAAAAAAAGAAAAAAAAAGCCCGTGATTCGTGAATTAAGATCCCCGGGCCAGGTAAAGAGAAATCGTTTATCCCGGGTTTTTGTTAAGTGTTTTAGATAAATGATTTTGTGAATTCAGGAAAGAAGAATGTTTTTTTTGTTTGATTCCATATGTTTGATTTTTCGTTCTATGAACATGGTAGTAAAGTTATAGCTTTACAGGGTTTGTGTGACGAATGCATGATAATAAATGAATCGTAAGCAAGCTGGGGAGTGTTTTGGGCGTGCGCTGTCCTTCCCCATCGACATCATCCGAGGTTGACAATTATTGGCGAGCTTCCCGGGATTTTTGGCCCCATTTATTTAATTGTTCACTTCTCGAGAGGAAGCTGGGTGGGATTCAAGTATTGAAAACCTAAGAAAAGGGGGTTGTTTACTGATGTTCCCAAAGATATTTAAACACTGGTTTGGCATTGTTTCCCAAAGATATTTAATACTAGGTTGGTTTCAGCCCCAGAGTACTTTTTCGCACAGAGCCTATAATTCGTTTCCATAGTTGGGCAGGGTGGGCGTTTTATAAAAACTAATACTTTGCCCCAAGCTTTTTTCATTCATGGATTGTGCTTTACGTCACTCGTGCGGAACCCCCAGTTTGGCTGTCAAAGTTTAAAAATCTTTTCAAAAAAAAAAAAAAAAAAAAAAAAGAAGAAGAGAAGTTAATGGCGGAGAAAAAAACACCCTATTGAACAATTTGGAGCGTGCTTGTCTAGGTTACTCAGGAGTGAGTTGCGTGCTTTTTTTCAAAAACCGAAAAAGATGGAAAGGGGGGATAAAACGCGCGGAAAGAGCCGTATCGCAGTAGGGCCAGGAAAGGGAAAAAGATTAAGGTTCAGGCAAAAGAAAATCAGGCGGGGGAAAAAAAAAAAGAATAAAGCGGGAAACGAAAGAAAAAGGGGAAGCGCAGGAAACAAAAGAAGAAGCGGGAAAACAGAAAAAAAAAAGGGGAAACGCAAAAAACAAAAGTTTAAAGGTTCAATTAGAGTTAGAGAAAGGAGAATACAAAGGGGAGACCACCGAGGATAGGGTTCGTCTCCAGTGATCTGTGGAGTTACGCCCCCCGACCAAAGTTACCCAAAATTCTCCAAAGGAACCGTTTCGTTTGTTCATTTCATCTTTTCAAAATTTTGCGACAGTCAGGGTTGGCCTTCAAAGGGGGCGTCATTTTGTCAGCGTTAAGAGGGAAAAGGCATTCAAATTTTTCACTGCGTTACCAGCAGAAAACAGTTGATTTCGGCGCGTAAAGGGATTTGAAAAAGGGATTTGCCTCAAAAGGGGAAAGGGTTCAGGAAAAATTTCGTTCAGCTAAATTACAAGCAGGGAGACGTACACTCGTTTGGTCACGTTTAGATCACTTTTTTGGAAAAGTTTTTTGAGTTGACGGCGAAGAAGGAGTTCGCTGAGTTAAAAGAGCTTTATAAAGGAACGTTTTTGTCAGGTTGGGGCCCTGGTTAACCATACTTTTGAAGAAGACAGCCAAGACAGCAGGAGGTTGTTAAGTTCGCAGAGGTGTATAGAGAGGCATTTTGGGCAAAAGGTTGGCAGGTGCTGGCCAGGTGAGAAGAGTGCAAGGAGCCCAGGGGATTTTCGCAAAGTCTGAAACCCCAGTGGGGGGGCAGAAAGGGGGGGGAAAGGGATTTTGGGTGTTTCATTTGTCAAAAGAAGGGAATGTGGCGAGGGATTGTCGCATGAGGTTCCAAAAGGGGCAGCAGCCTTGCAAGGGGTGGTAAGGGTCGCAAGGAAACAAACCTGCGGGGGAACCAAAAGGGGTTCAGTCGAAGAGGGGGGAGTGGGGCCTAGGCTGCACGGACAGCAGTCAGTGTCGGGGATGGAGGGCACTAGGCTGGTGGTTCGACCATGGAAGAAGGGGGATTGGCCCAGGGGTGAAAGTGTTTCGAACGGTTTTTCTGTGGTGTAGTTAGAAAAACGCTGTCGAGAAGGGGATTGACGGGGAAAACCAGACCTGTACTCTAACGAGGGCACTGTGAGGGATTTTCCGTGCTAAGAAGAAGTATACCCTTACTTCTCGGCGAGTTGTCTGCGTTGGGATGGAGAAACCCCTTCATGATTTGTCATTGGAAATACCCAGGGGCAAGGGACCCCGGGGGGACCGGTTGTGACTGTACAGGGGCACAGTTCAAAACCGGAGCAAGAAGGGGGAAAAAAGGTTGATAAACCGTTGTCTTCCGCAAGGAAGTCAGGCTAGATGTTTTCCCCTGATGGTTAGGGCAGCGCGGGAACAAGACCCTTGTCGTGAGTTTGGGGAGCGGCAAGGGGTGGAGGAAAAGGGGGGGTTAGAGGGGGTAGACGAATTTTTTGTGAAAGGGGGGCTGTTGTCCCGATGTTCCCCAAGGGGAAGACGGAAGGTGCCCACCAGTTAGAGGCCCCAGCGGTTATCGTGACCTGTCAGCGGGGTCCGGTCCTCAGGGGGGGGTCTTTCCAGCCCACAAAACGTGACCGAATTTTTGATGTTTTTCTTTGGGCCCGGACCCAAGGAAATAAAGGTTTTTGCATGTCGGGACGTGTGTCAAGGTCACCACAAGGGGGGTGAAAGGAAGGCGCCTCTTAAAAGCCTCCTTTAATTGACACACCGTTCGGGAGGGTTTTGGGTCGTTGGGCCCCAATGGCCCTGCCCAAAGGGGGCACGGTATGTGTGACGCCGGGGACTACGCACCGTTCCCCCGAAGCAGTTGCTTTAAAAGGCGAGTTTCGAACAGGTCGCTAAAAGGGCGGGTTTAGCATCTTTCCGGGGTGGGTTTTGGGCCAGCACAAATTCTCAGTGACGGGGGGGCACATTTCACCTCAGGCGTGTGAGGGAGGTCAACAGGCTCTGGGGATCAACACTTCCACTACCCCATCCACCCACAATGCAATGGGGTTTGGGGGAGAGATTTAAAGGTTGTGTGAAGGCATTTAAAGAACTCTGTGAGGAAAGGCCAGAAAATTGGGACCGCTACATTCCAGCGGCCTTTCGCCCACGGGAAGCCCCTAGGAAAACCAAGGGGTTTTACCCTTTAGGGGGATGGGCGGACAGTTCGGGGGCCTGTGCACTCAAAGAGCTGTGGGCCGGAGAAAAGGGTCAAAGAGGTCAAAACCACTTATCAGTATGTGGTGGGGCCCACGCAATAGGCTCGAGGAGACATGAAGGCGAAGGGGATGTTTGCAGGAGGCTAGGGTCGTTCAGAAAAGTAAATGACGGAGGTGAGGAAGCAATTCCCCAGGTGGGGGACAAGTCCCGTTTTCTGCTTCCCCCGGACACAAAAGTCTGATGATTGGAAGGGGCCCTTCCCCTCATTGAAAGGGTCAGGGGCTACCCAATCGTTTTGAAGGGAAATCAAAAACTTTTCCATGCAAATTTTTCTCCGCAAATATTTCACGGGACTCAGACATAGGGGGCAGCAGCAATCATTGATGGGGTGAAGGGGACCCCCGCAGAAAAAAGGGGGGATTTTTTTGTGAGTTTCCGGAGAAGGGTCATACAGGGAGTGTCACTGTATGAAGGCAGACAGTAGGAGACAGGAGGAAAAATTTGGGGGCTCCAGAACAGTATGGGCGTCCCTGATGATAAACCAGGGGAGGAAACTCAGAAACTGTCGGGGAGTTAACATCGCAAAAAAACCCCCTAATGTGAAAACCTACCCGATCCAATTTTCCCCCAAGCAATGATGAGGAGGAGGTAGAAAAGGTTGGACCTTTGGGGGGATTTAACCGTCCCAAAAAAGTATAGTGCACCCGTGTCTTAGGAGGAAAAATCAGGGGAGCATCGATTCGTTTGACTTTAAAAACGTCTGAACATGTCCCAAGGTCGATGCAGAGGGCATACCGAAATGGAAGCCTGTTCCCCAATCGCCACAAACAAGGCCGTATTTTTCCAAGGTAGATTGGCAAGGGTTACGGAGATAGCCTTGAGTGAGGATCAAAGGGAAATCAAGCATTCTCCACTCCTATGGGGGTATACCCTGGCGAGTACTTCCTTTTGGTATGGTCAACGCACCCGCAGCTTTTTTCGGAGTGGGAAGTTATTGACGGGGTTGGAAGGGGTTTTGAATTTCTGGGGTGCTTCTGAAGCATCCGGGCTGGGAGGGGCATTTTAGGCGTAGGAGCAGTTTTTGAGGGTTGGGCAAACCAAACTCACAGCCGCCCCAAAAAGTGCCAGGGGGTTTTTTCCCAACCGGATTCCTAGGTTTGTTGTGGAGGCGACACAAAGCAGGGGAAAGAGGGGAAAAGGGGGAGAAGATGATAAATTCGAGAGACCAAAAACCCCAAAAAAGAAGTCAGGATCTGCAGGGGTTTTTTTGGGTTTTTGGGAGTTTGTTCCAAATTTCCAGCAATCACGAGTCCTTCAGTGATTTGGTCAAGGCAGGGAAACCGGCAGTGGTCGAGTGGGTTTAGACGCTGCAGAGCAAGCACTGAACGGGGCTGGAAAGATAGGGTTCCCCTCCCATTTTTTTTGAAGCTACAGTTGTCCAAACCATTTTTGTTGCGGACAGATGACAGGTGGGGGGATAGGGGCAGTATTGTTGCAGGAGCATGAAGGGGGCGAGTTTCCGTGAGGTATGCTAGCAGGAAGTTGACAAAAAGTGGAAGAAGGTAGCAACGGTGGAGAAGGGGTTTTTAGCCCTCGTTGGGGCCGTGCAGAAGTTCCACAAAACTTGTAGGGAAAGGTTCGTGATAGAGACTGATCATAACCACTCAAAAACCGCAGGAGGGGCAGTTGAAAAAAAAGCAGAGTGCTGCGTTGGGGAATGGATTCAACCCCTACAGGTATCGAGTGCGTACATCCCGGCGACAGAATGTCGGAGCTGGGCTATTTTTAAACGTGTATCTAGCAAGCTCAATAAGAAGTCAGTCTATCCGGGGGGCTTTGTTTTATAAAAGTGTGATTCAGTTATTTTATTTGGGTATGGGGTTATTCCCCGTTGGTATGGTTATAATTTTTGGTGAGATTTGTTCAGTAAATGTAGTTATCTTTAGCAACGTCGCTTTGTATAGCTTTTTTGAATAGTAGGATGGAGATTCCCCAGTGAAGGTATGGATGGATCTATTATTTGTGCTTTTTCATAAGAATTGTGAAAAAGGGGAGATGGCAAATCCCCCAGGGAGGGGGGAAATTTCATAATGGCACAGAGGTTGTTATAAAAAAATTGAAAAAAAGCAGAGCCACGCAATGAAAACATTGGAGGGTTTCCTAATGGTATTTTTTAATTTTAAACCGTTGGTTGTAAAGTATTTTTTAAACTTTGCACGTGTGCTGGGTTCGCAAAATTTTTGTTCTTTTTTTTTTTACGTTGTTTTGAGCAATGCGGGCATAGTCTTTTTCAAGGGGGGAATTTTCACGGTCAAAAATAAAAAAACCAAAGTGTGGGCCCTCACCGGCCACTTCAAGGGCATAAATCCAAACGGACATCTTGGCGCCCCGAAGACGGGTCCTGCGTCTCACCGGCCATTAAAAAACCCGCAAGGAGACCGACATTGAGTGGGGGACGACAGGTTCGGTAAAGGTTTTGGCAGCGTTGCGGCGCCCCCCACCAGATCATCAGCCAATTTAGGGACCATGCCCAGATTAAGCCCAGGCGCCCGTTAATAGGGAAAAAGGGGGGAATCAAGCTAATCAAATTAAAGACCAAATTTACCCCCAGAGAGTAAGGGTGTAGGCATGACTGGGATGATTTGAACATCCAATGGAATTAGAGGGAGATAACTTCGGGTAGGGGGGGGTAAAAATCTGACCCAAAGGTACTGCCCTTTTTGACAGATCGGAACGGGAAAAAGAAGGATTGAGAGGAGAGAACGGGGAACGAGGGAGAAGAACAGGAGACAGAGAGAAGAGGTCGAGGTAATCTCTGAGGAGAGAAAAGCAGAGAGTGAGGGAGGAGAGAAGAGAACCAAATGAAGTTAGCAGGATAGTCGCAGAGGAAGGAGAGGAGAGATGGGAAGAGGGTTGCTAACTAATGAAGAGGAAAAAAAAAGAAAAAAAAAAAAAAAAAGAAAAGCAACCATGCCATTGATAAGAGAGCTAGAAGAGGAAAAGAGAGAGTGCAACTTTTAAAGCAGGGAAAAAAGAAAAGGGGAACAATCGTGTTGAAGTCACTGTTTTATCTTAACCGGGGTTCGATCATACTTTGGCCAGCGCCACTTTATCGGCAGTCCAACCTGCCGTGCCAGCATCCCGCCTGCCGGGGCCCCAGACCAAAACCAGCGCAGCTTTTTGGGCGTGCTTTGAAAGTGACAGTTTTAAAAGAAAAAAAAAAAAAAAAAAGACAGTGATTCGGAAAAATTTTGATCACCCGGCAGGTAAAATAGAAATCTGTTTTACCCGGGGGTTTTTAATGATGTTTTAGATAAAAGATTTTGTGAAGTTCAGGAAAGAAGAAGTTTTATTTTGTTTTGATTCCTATGCTTGTGTTTTGTTTATGAAAAGGTGTAAAGTTTAGATTTTTAGGGTTTGATGGACGAAGCATGTTTAAAGAATGAGACGAAGCAAGTGTGAGTGTGTTTGGGCTGTGCGTAGGCCCTTTTCCATCGACATCATCCGAGGGTTTAATAGGGGGTTACGGCAGTGTAGCTGTACTGTGCCCAGTTGGGGATAAAAAGGGATTGTATCGTACGTACCCCCCGTTGGGGGGGACTGGATTGTACTAACGCACCCCCGTACGGGGATACTGGCATTTTATCTGTGCTTTCCCCAGTAGGGGGAATACTGGGAGGAGCTGTTGAACCCTGGGGGGATACTGGCAGTGGGTGAGCCGAGCCAGAGGGAGATAATGGCGTGTAACTGTAGTCTACCCCAGTAGAAGGATAATGGCAGTGTGTTGTACTGTCCCTAGTAGGGGATAATGGCGTGTAACTGTAGTCTACCCCGAAAAAGGATAATGGCATTGTAGTTGTACTGTACCCTAGGTAGGGGGATAATGGGAGTAAAGCTGTACTGTACCGCCAGTAGGGGATACTGACAGTGTGCTGTACTGTACCGCAGTAGGGGGATACTGGCAGTGTAGTTGTACTGTACCCAGTAGGATACTGGCAATGTAGCTTTAGAAATACCCCACTAGGGGATACTGGAAATGTACTGTATGTACCCAGCAGCGGATACTGACATGTAGCTGTATGTATCCCAGCAGGGGTATACAGGCAGTGTAAGCTGTACGAAACCCCAGAAAGCGAGATACTGGTAGTTTAGATGTGCGTACCCAAGAGGGGGATACGGACAGTGTAGCTGTACGTTCCCCAGGAGAGAAGTACTGTCATTGTAACTGTACTGTACGTGTAGGAAGATACTCCCAGTGTAGATGTACTGTACCCAGTGTGGGATAGGCAATTTGCTGCAGCTGTACTGTACCAAGTAGGGGGTACTGGAAATGTAACTATACTGTAACCCATTAAATGGGATACTGGAAGTGTAGTTTATACTGTACCCAGTAGGGGGATACTGGAAATGTAACATTCTGTAACCCAGTAAGGGGAACTGGAAGTGTAGCTATAATGTACTCAGAGGGGGATACGGGCAGTGTAGCCTACTGTATCCAGTGGGTGATACTGGCAGTGTAGTGTACTGTACCCATTAGGGGGATACTGGCAGTGTAGTTCTATGTCCCCCAGTAGGGGGGATACGGGCATGTAGTTGTACTGTACCCAGTAGGGGGATACTGGCAGAGACGCTGTACTTACCCCAGTTGGCAGGTTACTGAAATGTGCTGTACTACACTTCAACAGAGGGGAAACTGGCAGTGTAGCTTTAGGGGTACCCCAGTAGGGGATACTGGCAGTGAAGCTGTTCCACACACCCAGTATGGGGACACTGACAGTATAGCTGTACTGTTGTGTCCCCCAAAGGGGGATTTGTAAAATAGCTGAAATGTGCCCCAGTAGGGGATACTGGTTTGCGTAGCTGTACGTACCTCAGTTGGGGGGTACTGGCAGTGTAGCTGTATTGTACACATGTAGGGGGGCACTGGCAGGTGCTGTACCGTACCCCAGTGGTGGGGCACAGGCAATGTAGCTGTATGTAGCCCCATTGGGAATGGCGTGTAGCTGTACTATAATGGCCCCCCTGGGGAATGGGTTTTGTAGCTGTGCTAAAGTGCCCAGTAGGGGGGGTAGGCTGTGTAGTGTAGCTATATTTTGTCCCCGTAGGGGGATATGGAGTGTAGCCCTTATGTGTCCACTTGGGGGTACTGAGTGTGTGGTAGTTAAATGTGCCCCCCTGGGGGGATGGCAGTGAGTGTACTGTACCCAGTTGGGGGGTACTGGCATGTAGTTGACTGTACCCCCGTGGGGATACTGGCGTGAGCGTACGTACCCGTAGGGGATACTGCAGTGTAGCGTAATGTACCCCAGTAGGGGGATTGGCAGTGTAGTTTTTTCTGTACCCCCAGTAGGGGGATCGGCAGAGACGGTCTTACCCCGTTTTAGGTTCTGCAAGTGTTGCTGTTACACTCAACAGAGGGAAAAAGGGGTGTGGGGTATGTACCCCGTAGGGGATACTGGAGGTAGCTGTACGTAATCCCCGGTATGGGAATACTGGCAGTGTAGCTGTACTGTAATCCGGTATGGGGATACTGGCAGTGTAGCTGTACTGTACCATCTTAGGGGGATACAGGCAGTTCAGCTGTAATCTACCCGTGTATGGAGATACTGAGGATAGCTGTACCGGGCCCCAGTAGGGGGATACTGGCAGCATAGCTGTAAATGTACCATAGCTCAGTAGGTTCATACTGCCAGTGCAGCTGTACTTTGCTCAGTAGGGCAATACTGGCAGTGTAGCTTTACCTCAGTAGGGGGATGCTGGCAGTGTAGCTTTACCTCAGTAGGGGGATGCTGGCATTGTATCTGTACTGTACCCCATTAAGGGGATACTGGCAGTGTAGCTGTACTCAATCCCAGTGGGGGATGCTGGCAGTGTAGCTGTACTCTATCCCAGTGGGGGGACACTGGCAGTGTAGCTGTACTCTATCCTAGTGGGGGGATGCTGGCAGTGTAGCTGTACTCTATCCCAGTGGGGGGACACTGGCAGTGTAGCTGTACTCTATCCCAGTGGGGGGACACTGGCAGTGTAGCTGTACTCTATCCCAGAAGGGGGACACTGGCAGTGTAGCTGTACTCTATCCCAGTAGGGGGATACTGGCAGTGTAGCAGTACTCTATCCCAGTAGGGGGATACTGGCAGTGTAGCTGTACTCTATCCCAGTAGGGGGATACTGGCAGTGTAGCAGTACTCTATCCCAGTAGGGGGATACTGGCAGTGTAGCTGTACTCTATCCCAGTAGGGGGATACTGGTAGTGTAGCTGTACTATACTGTGCACCAGTAGGGGATACTGGCAGTATAGTGTAGCTGTACCATACCTCAGTAGGGTCATACTGGCAGTGTAGCTGTACTGTACCCCAGTAGGGTCATACTGGCAGTGTAGCGGTACTGTGCCACACTAGGGGTATGCAGGCAGTGTAGCTGTTCTGTGCCCCAGTATTGGGATACTTTCAGTGTAGCTGTACTGTACCAAAGTAGATGAATACTGGTAGTTTAGCTATACTGTACCCCAGTAGGGGGATACTGGCAGTGCAGCTGCACTCTACCCCAGTAGGTGGATACTTGCAGTACCCAAGTAGATGGATACTTGCTGTGCGGCTGTACTCTATCCCAGTAGGGGGATTTTTGCAGAGTACCTGTACAGTACCCAAGTAGAGGGATACTTGCAGTGCAGCTGTACTCTACCGAAGTAGAGAGATCCAGTAGGGTCATACTAGCAGTGTAACCGTTCTGTAGCCCAGTAGGGGGATAGTGGCAGTATGGCTGTACTGTAGCCCTGTAGGGCAATACCGGCAATGTAACTGAGCTGTACTCCAGGAGGGGGATACTGGCAGTGTATGTATTGTACCCCAGTTGGGGATACTCGCTCTGTGGCTGCACTGTACACGAGTAGGGGTATACTGACAGTTTAGCTGTACCGTGCCCCAGTGGTGCGACACTGGCAGTGTAGCTGTACTGTACCGTACCCCAGTAGCGGGATACTGGCAGTGTTGCTGCACTTTATTACAGTAGGGGGATTCTGGCAGTGTAGCTGTACCGTACCCCAGTAGCGGGATACTGGCAGTGTAGCCGTACTGTTCCCAAGTAGGGGGATACTGGCAGTGTAGGTTTACTATACCTAGTAGTGTGGTAGTGGCAGTGTAGCTGTACTGCACCCTAATAGGGGATACTGATAGTGTATATGTATTGTACCCCATTAGGGGGATACTGGTAGTGTAGCTATACTGTACCCCAGTAGGGGATACTGGCAGTATAGTTGTAATGTTCCCCAGTAGTGGGATACAGGCAATGTAGCTGTCCTGTACCCCAAAAGGGGGATACAGGCAGTGCGGCTGTGCTGTACCGTAGTAGGGTATACTGGCAGTGTATCTGTACCGTACCCCAGTAGGGAGATATTGGCATTGTACCAGTACTGTACCTCAATAAGGGGATACCGACCATGCAGATGTAGCTGCACTCAGTTGCTGGATAGTGTCATATTAGTTGTATCTGTACTGTACCCAGTAAGTGGATACTAGCAGTGTATACGTACTGTACCTCAATAGGGGATACTGGCAGTGTACCTGTACTCTACCTTAAGAGGTGGATACTGGCAGTGTAGGTGTAGCTGTACTCTACCGCAGATACTGGCGGTGTAGCTAAACCATATCCAGTAAGGGAATTCTGGAGTGTAGCTGTATTGTGCCCCGGTAGGGAGATACTGACAGTGTAGCTGTAGCTGTACTATACTCCAGTTGGGGGATACTACCAGTGTAGCTGTATCGTACCAGACTAGGGGGATACTGGCAGTGCAGCTGTACGGTACCCCAGTATGGGGATTCTGGCAGTGCACCTGTACTGTGTCCCTGCAGGGGGATACTGGCAGTGCAGATGTACTTTACCAGAGTGGGTGGATACTGCAGTGTAGTTGTACTGTACACGAGTAGGGTGATACTGGCAGTATAGTTGTACTGCACCCAAGTAGGCGGATACTGGCAGTATAGTTGTACTGTACCCGTGTAGGGAGAGATTGACTGACTGACTGACTGACTGATTGATTGATTAAATTATCTTAAACACGCCAGGATGAAGATTTTAGGCCAAAGCCTAGTCTTACAATCTGCCATGCATACATTTCAACACGTCTTCATTCTGACAATTCAACCATAGCAACATCGTAATGAAGAGAGAGAGAGAAAAGAGATAGGAAGAAAATAGAGAGACAAGGTTAAAATAAAAGAGAAAACAAAATAAACCTCGGAGAAATGCAATTACCCTCCTTTCATCTGGGCTCATGACCCTTTTTGGGTTCTCCGCATATCGTTCTACAGGTTGATCTGCACAGTGAGTGTAAAGGTAATTTCAATCAGCACGTCATTAATTTTGTGTGGCCATGCAGGCAGAGAGACAGTGAAACACACACTCAGACATCAGCTAGCATCTCCCTTTCCCTTGTATTCTACCTCATTCATTACCATTTCTTTTTTCCCAGGGACGCCACCTTATTCAGCTCCATCAAATGTAAGTGGCGGTCACCGATTCCCATACATACTACTTCATCAATTGCCATCACTAAACCAAGTGCAAGTCTTTCAAAACCATGCACCATCCCATTCTCCAGATCAAGCTGAAGGTGTACAGAGCAACTGTCCCCCCCCCCCCCACCCCACACCCCCCCCCCACCCACCCCCCTCTTCTACGCATGTGAAACGTGGACAGGGGTACCAATGGAAATGCCAAGAAGCTGAATCACTTTCACAAAACCCTTTGCCTCACAAGTTTGTTTAACAAAGAAGGGCAGAATAAAAATCACACACACAGAAATGCTCGACCAAGCGGGCCCCTGCCGAGCATCCACACCATCCTGATGCTTTCTCACTTCGATGGGCATGCATGTAGCTCGCAGCCAGACAAACCGGCTACCTGAGGTACTTTTCTATGGCGACTGCGACGAGGAAAGCATTTTTATTATGGTCAGAACAAACGCTTCAATAACATTCAAAACATCCTGGAAAGGTTTGGCATCAAATCTGACACATGGGGAACAGACTGCTATGGATCAAGGAGATGGCGCTACTCCATCCACAAAGGTGCCAATGATGTGAAGAAAGGAGGACACTGCAGCGCAACAACAACAAAAACAAACAAAAAAACAGCATGGAAAGCCTGCGCCAGCAATCAAGAGGAGGTCTCCCCACATGGCCTGTCCAAGCTGTCACCGCACATTCCGTGCATGCATCAGCTTGATCAGCCACCTGCGTTACCACAAATCAGCCCCCCCCCCCCCCTCCCCCCTCAATTCCTAGGTGAGTGAAGTGGTCATTGTCGATTCGACGGGCAAACAACAACACCCCATTCACCACCATCACTGATGAGCCGATGCATGTTGAGGACAGACTATGTCTCTTGCTACACTTACTTAGAGGATATGTTTTGGTCCGAGGTGCTGCTTTGTACTGTTGAACTCATCCCCTTTCCTACTTGTGTATTATTTAGCCCATGAATATTAACGGACACAACTGACATTGCACTATCCACTCTGCTCAGCAGGCCTACATACCGTTTGCAAATCAAACAGACTCATCCATAGATTATTGAGTTCAAACAAACAAGACATTAGAGTTTACTTACAAAATACGCTCAAGTGATAAATGTGTATACAGAAAAACAGCATCAATATGAATATAGAAAGTGAAAACAAATATCTCCAATAGAGAACACCTTTGTCAAAAAGCAAACAACAAGGAAAAACTACATGTACACTTGTAATTCAAACAAAGCATGTTAAAGATAAGCGTTTTCGTAATAGATGTGTACTACAACGAAACAACAACAACAACGACAACAACACAAGAAGATCCTTAAATAAGTGTCAATCAGTGTCATACAGACATAGAGAAACGCATGTAATAATGTGTGTAAACATGCGCGCGCGCATGTGTGTGTATGTCTCTGTGTTTGTGTGTGCGTGCGTGCGTTGCGTGCGTGCGCCCGTAATGGGTGTGTGTGTGTGTGTGTGGGGTGTGTGTGTGTGTGTGGTGTGTGTGTGTGTGGTGTGTGTGTGTGTGTGTGTGTGTGTGTGTGTGTGTGTGTGTGGGGTGTGTGTGTGTGTGTGTGTTCGTTCGTTCGTTCTTCAATTTAACGTCTATTCACATAAAGTGATTTTAGACAGAGTTAGGATTCAAAGATTCAAAGATTAAATCCTGTGACCCCTTTTGGGGCATGGAGGACTTAAAACAAAATAACAAATGTAAATGAAACACATCAAACATCAAAAAAAAATTCCCGATAATTAACACACTGGATATAATGTTACACAACTTTACTAAGTTTGAAAAACTTCGCTAAGTTTAGCAACACATTTTATTACCACAGAGCAAACGACAATAGTTAAATACGGACTTTATACATGTTAATTGTTTTGGTATCAACTTATTTCTAATATCATATTTGATGCATTTCATTACAAAATGAAATTTCGTCGCCAAGGTCATTCTGGTCGCAGTCCCGACAGAGTCGTTCATCATGAGGTATTCCAAATCGTCTGCCAGTTTCGATCATGAGTTTATGATTACCACAGCGGAACCGAATTAGTGGGTATATATAAACATCAGGCAGCATGTCAATATATTTTTCACGGTAAAACTCTGTTTTAAAATTCCTATAAAATAAACACTTATAACTAGATTCTAAAAGCATCGTTCCATGCACGTATGTAAACATCTTCTAATGAATTACGAACATTTCTACAGATACTGTGAACCGACGAAAACTTTTGTGTCTCCCACACAAAATTGATCCTGTTTCGATAAGGACATTCCGCATACACATCAACCACCTAGATGTAAAACCCTGATTTCTGTATAAATCATACAATACTTGATACAATCTGGATGAATATTTGTTTGTTTGTGGTGAAAGTAAGGATGACCAGAATTTTATCATATATACTTGAACTGAAACGGATACATTCCTAGTTCACTATATATTAAATAGGAATATAGGTTTTTTGGATTCCAGATTCGACATTAGAAAAGTATTTAGACTCAGAATTTAAAGACTCACTTTGAGACTATTTCGACAGGGTCGCCCTGTCTTCTTCAGCTCACTGTTGCTGTTGTGGCAGCGAGGCCTGGTGGGGCGACTTGTGTGGGGTGAATAGTTGTAAGGATCTGATTGTAGATGGGGGGAAGTTCAAAACTTTGATCTCTGTTCAGGCTGGGGCGTCTTGTCTTGATTTCGATGGCTTCTTTAACTTTTCTTTTTGTTACGAAGGGCTCTGTAGATAAGATCTTGGTTTCTTGGGGGCTGAAACTGTGGCCAGTGGCTTGTAGGTGTTCGTGTATGGCAGAAGTAGATCGGTTTTGGTGTTCCTGTAGAGGGGTGGTGAGTGGTCTTGCTATCTCGCCAATGTAGGTATTGGCACAGTCTTGACACCCTACCTGGTACACTACACCACACCGCTGAGGGGGTCCGTGATCAATATTCAAGAAAGCACAGTTACGATCTGTGAGATATAGTTCAAGATCAAATACAAAGAAAATAGCAAAGGTGAAAAATTTTCACCTTGACGAACACCTCTAAAACTGACAAAATATTCAGATTGACTCCCATTTATAAATATACAAGATTTTATTTGCTGATACATATTCGTGATTACTTGCAAAACCTTTCCATTTACACCTTCTTTGATAAGCTTTTGCCATAATCCTGCATCCAAACTGAATCGAACGCTTTTGTGAAATCAACAAAAACAAACAATTGTTTTTTTACGACTATTGAAAATATCAATTAAACTTTTTAAAACAAATATATGATCTGTTGTAGAATGATTTCGTCTAAAACCAGCTTGATTTTCCGAAAGTGTGTTGTTATTCTCAATAAAATCTGTCAAACGGTTATTCAAAATTTTTGTGAACAGTTTTCCAACACAAGTCAGAAGTGTTATACCCTATAATTGTTACAGTCCAATTTACTACCTTTTCTTTTGTATATTGGCAGAATAAGTCCAGTTAACCATTCTTCTGGTATGGTCCCTGTATCAAGAACTTTACTGAAAAGTTTACAATAATTTGTTTTGAGAACTGAAATGCTTTGTTTTATATATTCATTTCGTATTTTATCTATCCCACAAGCCTTTCCATTCTTAAGTTGCTGTACAGCTTTTTCAGCGTCTTCGTCACTTATTGGTGCATTTAAAAATTCAAGATCACGTTGCAAGTCACAGTCAATGTCCCTTTCGTTCTCAACACTATCTGGTTGAACATTCAATGATTTAAAATGTAAGAAAAGATCATCCATACCAACAGGGCATCCATTTCTATTTCTGACTTTAATATTTTCCCAATATTCTCTTGGTCTATTAGCTTTTAATCTACGAATCTTCTTATGCCAATGCTTTGTTTGTGTAAACTCTATACGCTTTTCTGAGAACTTTTTTGTTTTCCTTACTGGTAATTTCAACCTCTCTAAGGTTGGGACTAGTATCATTTAATTTAGTTCAATGTTTGGCTGTAAAATACTTTTTCTATGTTCCCTGCATGTGGCATCAACCATGGCTTATTTCGTTACTTTTGTTGGCTTTTGCTTTGTCCCTTTTGATATATGTTTGACTTCTCCCAGTGTGTCTTTTGCTGTTTCTAACAGAATTTGCGATAACAATGTATAGGCATCGCAACAGAAGCTTGTTCATTATCAAGTATATTGTTTAATTCCTCTATTTTTTAGTAATAAGTTTTCTTTAAACATCTCACCTTCAGATGTCCACTTTTTAAAGTTTGCATGAACAAAGTCTTCCTGTTTTTT
>JAFLJL010001426.1:7500-37571 GCA_018398815.1 Conus ventricosus | reverse complement strand
ATTTTAGTATGAATCGTTTTTATATAGCTATATATAGACTGCTCGTAACAATCTCTTATCGGTCCATCAACACACACACATGCACACACACACGCGCACACACACACGCACGCACAAGCACGCACACACACACACACACACACACACACACACACACACACACACACACACACACACACACACACACTCTCTCACGCACGCACGCACGCACACACGCACACACACACACACACACACACACACACACACACACACACACACACACACAACACATACACACACACGCATGCATACACACACTTTCCCTATTGCGAGGTGGTCCCAGGATGTGTGTCGACCTAATAACTATGGCTATCGACTTACTGATTTTTGCAAATCACAATATTTGTTTATATTTAATGGGAGAGTTGGCAGAGACGCAGGTATCGGTCGATGCACTGGTCGTGGATGTACTGTGATTGATTATATGCTGGGTTCATCTTAGTTGTTCACACATATTGCTGACTTGAGTGTTGATCCCTTTGACGCCATGCTTTCAGATGTTCACAGTCCAATTCTTTTACCTCTCAGCATTTCACGGAGAACGTCAAACAATGCTTTCACTCAAAGTTCAATTTTCAGTGAAAATAATAGAAGTGTTAGATGCCCTGAAACAGGAAGACCTTTGTTTCATGCAAACATTAAGAAGTGGGATCCATCTGAAGGTGAGATGTTTAAAGAAAACTTACTTACTAAAAACATAGAGGAATTAAACAATATACTTGATAATGAACACGCTTCTGTTGCCGATGTCTATACATTGCTATCGCAAATTCTGTTAGAAACAGCTAAAGACACACTGGGAGAAGTCAAACATGTATCAAAAGGTACAAAGCAAAAGCCAAACAAAAGTAACGAAAATAAGCCATGGTTTGATGCCACATGCAGGGAACATAGGAAAAGTATTTTACAGCCAAACATAGAACTAAATTAAATGATACTAGTCCCAACCTTAGAGAGGTTGAAATTAGCAGTAAGGAATACAAAAAAGTTCTCAGAAAAGCGTATAGAGTTTACACAAAGCATTGGCATAAGAAGATTCGTAGATTAAAAGCTAATAGACCAAGAGAATATTGGCAAAATATTAAAGTCAGAAATAGAAATGGATGCCCTGTTAGTATGGATGATCTTTTCTTACATTTTAAATCATTGAATGTTCAACCAGATAGTGTTGAGAACGAAAGGGACATTGACTGTGACTTGCAACGTGATCTTGAATTTTTAAATGCACCAATAAGTGACGAAGACGCTGAAAAGCTGTACAGCAACTTAAGAATGGAAAGGCTTGTGGGATAGATAAAATACGAAATGAATATATAAAACAAAGCATTTCAGTTCTCAAAATAAATTATTGTAAACTTTTCAGTAAAGTTCTTGATACAGGGACCATACCAGAAGAATGGTTAACTGGACTTATTCTGCCAATATACAAAAGAAAAGGTAGTAAATTGGACTGTAACAATTATAGGGGTATAACACTTCTGACGTGTTGGAAAACTGTTCACAAAAATTTTGAATAACCGTTTGACAGATTTTATTGAGAATAACAACACACTTTCGGAAAATCAAGCTGGTTTTAGACGAAATCATTCTACAACAGATCATATATTTGTTTTTAAAAAGTTTAATTGATATTTTCAATAGTCGTAAAAAGCAATTGTTTTGTGTTTTTGTTGATTTCACAAAAGCGTTCGATTCAGTTTGGAGGCAGGGATTATGGCAAAAGCTTATCAAAGAAGGTGTAAATGGAAAGATTTTGCAAGTAATCACGAATATGTATCAGCAAATAAAATCTTGTATATTTATAAATGGGAGTCAATCTGAATATTTTGTCAGTTTTAGAGGTGTTCGTCAAGGTGAAAAATTTTCACCTTTGCTATTTTCTTTGTATTTGAATGATCTTGAACTATATCTCACAGATCGTAACTGTGCTTTCTTGAATATTGATCTAAATCTCCCTGACACAGATATATTAAGTTACATTGGTTCACTTTTACTTTTATACGCTGATGATATTGTTGTTATTGCAGATTCTTTTTGTGGTTTACAGCATGCTCTTGATGTATTAAGTGAGTATTGTAGCGCATGGAAGCTTAATGTTAATGTAGCAAAAACAAAGGGTGTAGTCTTTAATGGCCGCAATAATCCTAGAAAAAAAATCAGTCCATAGAAATAGTACACACTTTCAAATATTTAGGTATAATCTTTAGCAGAACAGGAAATTTTTTATGAATGTAAGAAGTATTTGTGTGACCAAGCGCAATGTGCAATGTTTTCTTTACTAAAGACGGCAAGATTTCAAAATTTGCCTATAAACATTGTACTGGACTTATACCAATCAATGGTTCTGCCTGTATTTTTTATATGTCTGTGAAATTTGGGGATATAGTGATTTAAAGCTAATGGAAAGTTTTCAGCTTAAAAATTTTAAGCATCTTTTTCATTTAAATCGTTCTACTAAAACAGAACTAATATATTGAGATTAGTATTTAGACTCAGAATCAAAGACTTACTTTGAGAATATTTCGACAGGGTCGCCCTGTCTTCTTCAGCTCACTGTTGCTGTTGTGGCAGCGAGGCCTGGTGGGGCGACTGTTGTGTGGGGTGAATAGTTGTCAGGATCTGATTGTAGATGGGGGGAAGTTCAAAACTTTGATCTCTGTTCAGGCTGGGGCGTCTTGTCTTGATTTCGATGGCTTCTTTAACTTTTCTTTTTGTGACGAAGGGCTCTGTAGATAAGATCTTGGTTTCTTGGGGGCTGAAACTGTGGCCAGTGGCTTGTAGGTGTTCGTGTATGGCAGAAGTAGTTCGGTTTTGGTGTTCCTGTAGACGGGTGGTGAGTGGTTTTGCTGTCTCGCTAATGTAGGTATTCGCACAGTCTTGACACCCTACCTGGTACACTACACCACACCGCTTGAGGGGGTCCGTTTTGTCTTTGACATGGGTCAGTTGCTGGCGTAGGGAATAGATGGGTTTGTGGAACACTTTGCATCCATGTTGTTGGAAGGTCCTGGCCAGACGCTCTGAAGCTCCTTTAATGTAAGGGATCCCCACTTTCACACTGTCCGTATCTGTAGAAGAAGGGTAGGGAACTCGAGGGTTGTCCCACATCCATGCAGGGTATCCATTAGCGGAAAGGGCAGTCTTGATGTGTTCTTCTTCTTTCAGCTCTTCCTCCTTAGTGGAACACAGTACAGAGGCTCTGTGCATAAGGGTGTTAACAACAGATCTCTTGTGTTGGAGGGGGTGGTTGGAGTGAAAGTTCAGATATTGGTCAGTGTGGGTGGGTTTCCTGTAGACACTGGTCTACACCCTGTCGTCAGGGATTCGGGAGATGAGAGTGTCCAGGAATGGGATTTTGCCTTCTGATTCAGTTTCGGAGGTGAACTGGATACTGTCATCGATGGAATTCAGGTGAGTGATGAAGCTGTCAACCTCCGTCTCCTGTATGCGGGTCATGGTGTCATCCACATAGCGGTACCACATGCTGGGAGGGTTGGCAGCGGTCTCAAGGGCTATTTTTTTCAAAATATTCCATGTACAGATTGGCTACCACTGGGGATACTGGCGAACCCATGGCAGCTTCTTGTTTCTGCTGGTAGAACTCATGGTTGAACGAGAAGTAGGTGCTAGTGAGGCATAGTTCCAACAATAATTCTAGCACCTGTTCGGTAGAGAGTTCACACGGTGACGAAGGTGGTAGTCATCCTCAATCTTCTCCCGAATGACTTGGAGAGCCTTGGGTACAGGGATGCTCGTGAAGAGTGCACATACATCATAGGAGACAAGTTTCTCCCTGGACCCAGTTGCTGGTTTTCCATCTTCTGTACAAAGTCTGTACTGTTGACTATGTGGTGCTCGGTCTGCCCGACTGAAGGTCCCAATACTTGTGTCAGGAATATGGAGGCATTGTACATGACACTGCCCAGGCTGGACACAATGGGGCGGAGGGGGCATCCTTCTTGTGTATCTTAGGTAATCCATACAGCTTAGGCGTGGATTCAGAAGTGGGGTAAAGTCGTTGGTAAAGACTAGGGGAGATAGAATCTTCTTTCTTCCATTTCTTTAGTAGATTGATAAGTTGGTTTTTCACTTTCTTCGTGGGGTCAGTCTTGAGTTTTTCATAGGTGTCTGTATCACTGAGAAGGGTCTGTACTTTCTTGTTGTATTCCTCTTTTTGTAACAAAACTGTGGTACTACCTTTGTTAGCTGGAAGGATGACGATGCTGTCGTCCTGTCTTAGGTTCTTCAGGGCTTGTTTTTCCTCTCGTGAGATATTGGACTTGGGTGGCTTACTGGACTTAATGACTTTGTCCACTTCGCTCCGTAGGCTGTCAGCTGTGGCTTGGTCTTTGATCTGGCTGCACGCTGCTTCAGTGGAAGCTACGATTTCCTAGACTGGAATCGATGTGGGCGCAACACAGAAGTTACGTCCTTTCTTCAGCACACTTGATTCACTGTCACAGAGAGCATGGTTGGAGAGATTGATAATCCATTTGTTGGTGTCCATGGCGTTGGAGTTAGGTAAGTTTTCGTTGGAATGTTGTTCTCGGCGAAGGCGTTGGAATTTGTCTCGTTGCCTGTGTTTACAAATATCAAACTCGTGCGCATGCGCAAGGCGGCATGAAGCTAAAATGTCGTCTGCTGTTTCCTGTGGGAGGATTATGTTAAGTTCTGAGTCTGTCTCTCGGATTTCGTTATCGAGCCTCAGTTTTGTTACAAAAGAGGAATACAACAGGAACGTACAGACCCTTCTCAGTGATACAGACACCTATGAAAAACTCGAGACTGACCCAATGAAGAAAGTGAAAAACCAACTTACCAATCCACTAAAGAAATGGAAGAAAGAAGATTCTATCTCCCTAGTCTTTACCAACGACTTTACCCACTTCTGAATCCACGCCTAAGCTGTATGGATTACCTAAGATACACAAGAAGGATGCCCCCTCCGCCCCATTGTGTCCAGCCTGGGCAGTGTCATGTTTCAATGCCTCCATATTCCTGACACAAGTATTGGGACCTTCAGTCGGGCAGACCGAGCACCACATAGTCAACAGTACAGACTTTGTACAGAAGATGGAAAACCAGCAACTGGGTCCAGGGAGAAACTTGTCTCCTATGATGTATGTGCACTCTTCACGAGCATCCCTGTACCCAAGGCTCTCCAAGTCATTCGGGAGAAGATTGAGGATGACTACCACCTTCGTCACCGGTGTGAACTCTCTACCGAACAGGTGCTAGAATTATTGTTGGAACTATGCCTCACTAGCACCTACTTCTCGTTCAACCATGAGTTCTACCAGCAGAAACAAGAAGCTGCCATGGGTTCGCCAGTATCCCCAGTGGTAGCCAATCTGTACATGGAATATTTTGAAAACGTAGCCCTTGAGACCGCTGCCAAACTCCCAGCATGTGGTACCGCTATGTGGATGACACCATGACCCGCATACAGGAGAAGGAGGTTGACAGCTTCACCACTCACCTGAATTCTATCGATGACAGTATCCAGTTCACCTCCGAAACTGAATCAGAAGGCAAAATCCCATTCCTGGACACTCATCTCCCGAACCCCTGACGACAGGGTGGAGACCAGTGTCTACAGGAAACCCACCCACACTGACCAATATCTGAACTTTCACTCCAACCACCCCCTCCAGCACAAGAGATCTGTTAACACCCTTATGCACAGAGCCTCTGTACTGTGTTCCACTAAGGAGGAAGAGCTGAAAGAAGAAGAACACATCAAGACTGCCCTTTCCGCTAATGGATACCCTGCATGGATGTGGGACAACCCTCGAGTTCCCTACCCTTCTTCTACAGATACGGACAGTGTGAACGTGGGGATCCCTTACATTAAAGGAGCTTCAGAGCGTCTGGCCAGGACCTTCCAACAACATGGATGCAAAGTGTTCCACAAACCCACCAATTCCCTACGCCAGCAACTGACCCATGTCAAAGACAAAACGGACCCCTCAAGCGGTGTGGTGTAGTGTACCAGGTAGGGTGTCAAGACTGTGCCAATACCTACATTGGCGAGATAGCAAGACCACTCACCACCCGTCTACAGGAACACCAAAACCGAACTACTTCTGCCATACACGAACACCTACAAGCCACTGGCCACAGTTTCAGCCCCCAAGAAACCAAGATCTTATCTACAGAGCCCTTCGTCACAACAAGAAAAGTTAAAGAAGCCATCGAAATCAAGACAAGACGCCCCAGCCTGAACAGAGATCAAAGTTTTGAACTTCCCCCCATCTACAATCAGATCCTGACAACTATTCACCCCACACAACAGTCGCCCCACCAGGCCTCGCTGCCACAACAGCAACAGTGAGCTGAAGAAGACAGGGCGACCCTGTCGAAATAGTCTCAAAGTGAGTCTTTGATTCTGAGTCTAAATACATTTCTAATGTCGAATCTAGAATCCAGAAACCTATATTCCTATTTAATATATAGGGAACTAGGAATGTATCCCGTTTCAGTTCAAGTATATGCACGAATGATAAAATTCTGCTCATCCTTACTTTCACCACAAACAAACAATATTCATCTAGATTGTATCAAGTATTGTATGATTTATACAGAAATCAGGGTTTTACATCTAGGTGGTTGATGTGTATGAGGAATATCCTTATCGAAACAGGATTCGATTTTGTGTGGGAGACACAAAAGTTTTCGTCGGTTCACAGTATCTGTAGAAATGTTCGTAATTCATTAGAAGATGTTTGCATACGTGCATGGAACGATGCTTTAAGAATCTAGTTATAAGTGTTTATTTTATAGGAATTTTAAAACAGAGTTTTACCGTGAAAAATATATTGACATGCTGCCTGATGTTTATATATACCCACTAATTCGGTTCCGCTGTGGTAATCATAAACTCATGATCGAAACTGGCAGACGATTTGGAATACCTCATGATGAACGACTCTGTCGGGACTGCGACCAGAATGACCTTGGCGACGAATTTCATTTTGTAATGAAATGCATCAAATATGATTATATTAGAAATAAGTTGATACCAAAACAGTTAACATGTATAAAGTCCGTATTTAACTATTGTCGTTTGCTCTGTGGTAATAAAATGTGTTGCTAAACTTAGCGAAGTTTTTCAAACTTAGTAAAGTTGTGTAACATTATATCCAGTGTGTTAATTATCGGGAAATTTTTTGGATGTTTGATGTGTTTCATTTACATTTGTTTATTTTGTTTTAAGTCCTCCATGCCCCAAAGGGGTCACAGGATTAAATCTTTGAATCTTTGAATCCTAACTCTGTCTAAAATCACTTTATGTGAATAGACGTTAAATTGAAGAACGAACGAACGAACACACACACACACACACACACACACACACACACACACACACACACACACACACACACACACCCATCCATTACGGACACACGCACGCACGCACGCACGCACGCACGCACGCACGCACGCACGCACACACAAAACACAGAGACATACACACACATGCGCGCGCGCATGTTTACACACATTATTACATGCATTTCTCTATGTCTGTATGACACTGATTGACACTTATTTTAAGGATCTTCTTGTGTTGTTGTCGTTGTTGTTGTTGTTGTTGTTTCGTTGTAGTACACATCTATTACGAAAACGCTTATCTTTAACATGCTTTGTTTGAATTACAAGTGTACATGTAGTTTTTCCTTGTTGTTATATGTTTGCTTTTTGACAATGGTGTTCTCTATTGGAGATATTTGTTTTCACTTTCTATATTCATATTGATGCTGTTTTTCTCTATACACATTTATCACTTGGTTGAGCGTATTTTGTAAGTAAACTCTAATGTCTTGTTTGTTTGAACTCAGTAAATCTATGGATGAGAGTCTGTTTGATTTGCAAACGGTATGTAGGCCTGCTGAGCAGAGTGGATAGTGCAATGTCAGTTGTGTCCGTTAATATTCATGGGCTAAATAATACACAAGTAGGAAGGGATGAGTTTACACAGTACGAAGTAGCGCCACGGACCAAAACATATCCATCTACGGAAGTGTAGCAAGACACATAGTCTGTCCTCAACATGCAATCGGCTCATCAGTGATGGTGGTGAATGGGGTGTTGTTGTTTGTCCGTCGAATCGACAATGACCACTTCACTCACCTAGGAATTGAGGGGGAGGGGTGGGGGGTGGGGGGGCTGATTTGTGGATACGCAGGTGGCTGATCAAGCTCATGCATGCACGGAATGTGCGGTGACAGCTTGGACAGGCCATGTGGGAGACCTCCTCGTGATTGCTGGCGCAGGCTTTCCATGCTGTTTTTTGTTTGTTTTTTGTTGTTGTTGTTGCGCTGCAGCTGTCCTCCTTTCTTCACATAAATTGGCACCTTTGTGGATGGAGTAGCGCCATCTCCTTGATCCATAGCAGTCTGTTCCCATGTGTCAGAGTTGATGCCAAACCTTTCCAGGATGTTTTAAATGTTGTTGAAGCGTTTGTTCTGACCACAATAAGAATGCTTTCCTCGTCGCAGCTCACCATAGAAAAGTACCTCAGGTAGCCGGTTGTCTGGCATGCGAGCTACATGACTTGCCCATCGAAGCTGAGAAAGCATCAGGATGGTGTGGATGCTCGGCAGGCCTGCTTGGTCGAGAATTTCTGTGTGTGTGATTTTGTTCTGCCATTCTTTGTTAAACAATCTTGTGAGGCAGGTTGTGTGAAAGTGATTCAGCTTCTTGGCATGCCATTGGTACACTGTCCACGTTTCACATGCGTAGAAGAGGGGATGGGGGGGGGGGGGGGGGGGGAGACAGTTGCTCTGTACACCTTCAGCTTGATCTGGAGAATGGGATGGTGCTTGGTTATGAAAGACTTGCACTTGGTGAGTGATGGCAATTGATGAAGTAGTATGTATGGGAATCAGTGACCGTCAGCTTACATTTGATGGAGCTGAATAAGGTGGCGTCCCTGGAAATAAGAAATGGTAATGAATGAGGTAGATTACAAGGGAAAGGGAGATGCTAGCTGATGTCTGAGTGTGTGTTTCACTGTCTCTCTGCCTGCATGGCCACACACATTAATGACGTGCTAAATGAAATACCTTTACACTCACTGTGCAGATCAACCTGTAGAACGATATGCGGAGAACAAACAGCTCCTGAGCCCAGATGAAAGGAGGGATATATTGCATGTTCTGAGGTGATTTTGTTTTCTCTTATATTTTAACCTCTGTCTCTCTGTCTCTCTATGTCTCTCTCTCTCTCTCTCTCTCTCTCTCTCTCTCTCTGTCTCTCTGTCGGTCTGTCTGTCTGTCTGTCTGTCTGTCTCTCTCTCTCTCTCTTCTCTCTCTCTCTCTCTCTCTCTCTCTCTCATTACGATGTTGCTATGTTGAATTGTCAGAATGAAGACATGTGTTGAAATGTATGCATGGCAGTAGAAAGAAACTCGTGGAGAGCGTGGCAGCAGAGAGTCCTCAGAAGAGAAGCCCCTTCAAGAAGTGTTTCGGCCCTTATCTCCTGACACTCTAGGGGGGTTGGGCCACACCCGGTTCATGACTCCGGATGTCCCTCTGCTGCCCCCCCTTTTGTTCCCCTTTCTTGGGACGAGCCATGGCTGGGATTCGAACCCATGACCCTCTGGACATGCTCATTTTCTACTTAATGACTCGCGCTTTAACCACTGAGCCACAGGGACACCTGATATTTGTAGGGAAATTAAGCCTTATGAAGTTCACTTTTGTTCCTCCTTGACCAGATTCAGCTTGAACACCTCTCTGCCGCTTCTGCCATTGCTTTCAGGGCTCTGGTTTTTTCCTTCCCTGAAACTGAGAGCTGTTTCATGAGGCTGTATGCAGACGTTCCTACACATCCCCTAGCTCAAATTTCTGCAGTGAGGACTTTGACCTGATAGCCTTCTCTCCTCAGGCTGTTTGCCAGATCAGCATACTTTTCAGTCTTGTAGATTTGAGCTGCCTCCATTCTGTTCTCATATGGCACCGTGAGCTCGATCATGATCAGCTGCTTGGTTGACTTAGAGTGGACTACTATGTCTGGTCTCATGCCACTCTTGCTGATGATCTCTGGGTGACTCTTCCATTCTGGGAGGTCTGCAGTGCACTCCCAGTCATCTGCCCCATCCAGCAGACTCTGCCTGCATGTTTCGAGTGGCACTGTTGTTCTTGGCCATGATTTGCTGCCTCCTGCCGTGAAGAATGTTGCGGGTGCTTTTGGAGTCCTGATTCTCCCTTTTGTGGTGTTGGTACTAGCCCAGACTACTTGTACAATCTCTTTGAGCACTTGGTTGTGCCTCCATGTGTACCTTCCTTGAGCCAGGGCTACTTTACATGAGCTTAGAACATGCTCCACTGTTTGTTTTTCATGGCAGAGGGGCATGCAGGATCGTCTGTTTTCCCCACTTCACCAGGTTTGCATTTGAGGGCAGAAGGTCATATGCAGATCTGAGAATGAAGCTGATCCTGAGAGGGGCCATGTGCCAAATGTCTTTCCCAAGTTAGACTTCTTTGGAGTGCATTCTCCACGTTGTCCATTGCCCTTGCTGGCTCTGCTGGACTGCTGTTTGGAGTCTTTTTTGGTCTTCTTCTTTTCTCATCCCCTGAATCATCATGTCTCTTTTGGCTTTTCCTTTGGCCTTTGACCACCATTCAGTTTTGGTCACCCCAGTCCTTGTCTGTTGGTCTGTGTGTGTCTGTTATTTCTCTGATCTTGAGACTTTCTTTTGCAGAATCCATCGCCTCTTGAACTTTCCATTTTCTGCCTGTCTTCAGCTGGGGCTTGATTGCTTCTACCACCTTGTCTCCTGAGTCCTCCAGCATGCTTTGAAGTCTGATCTTCCCTGCTTTGTATTCCTCCAGGATGGATTTCAGTGGTAGTTTGAGCTTTGCTTGGCGACAGTACAGCGCGATGTCAGTCAGACAGGGTGGGACACCAAGCCATTTCCTTGTGAACTTGTTGATTTTGGCTTCCATTGCCTCCACTATGCTGGTGCAGATGTCGTATATCATCAGAGGCCATAGGAGCTTTGGTATCAGCATGAACTGCAGACACCAGACCTTGTATTTGCCAGGGAGCCCACACTGGTCAATGGTTCCAAGCCTTCTTCCGCCATCTGCTTGGTTTCTTTTGCTCTTTGTGTGTCTTTCAGCGTATCATCATACCATCTTCCAAGGCTCTTGGGCTGGTTCTTCTGTGACTGTTGGAATGGCTGGTTGGCAACACTGAAGACCACAGATTCGGCCACTTTTCCTTTCTCAGTGAGAGACTCCGTGATTTCTTTGGCTTGAACTTCATTCTGGATGAGGCAACTATGTCGTCCAGCCTCTCCAGCACATGACGTGTCTCGTCTTCTCTGGATGAAATCACTGTAGTGTCATCCATGAAGGCCTTGAGAGGAGGCATCTTGTATCCATCGCCAAGGTCTGTTTGTCTCGCGTTGTTTGTTGCTGCTTTCAAGATGAGTTCCATTGCCAGCACGAACAGTATCGGGGAAATTGCACAGCCCATTGCAATGCCCACTTCCAAGTTGATCCAATCAGTTGTGTACTCCTTGGTAGAGAACCGCATTGAGAAGCCATTGAAGTACTTCTTGAGCATGTCGCGGATGTTCTTTGGCACATGGTACATCTCAAGAGCCAACTGTATCATCTCATGGGGCACAGATCCATATGCGTTTGCCAGATCAAGCCACACTACGTCCAGGTCTCTCTTTTCTGTTTTTGCTTTTTGGATTGCGTCCCAGATCATTGTGGCGTGTTCTACACAGCCAGCCACGCCCGGGATGCCACCTTTCTGGACTGACACATCCAAGTACTTGTTTTCCATCAGGTACTTGGTCAGCCTTGCTGCCATGACAGAGAAGAAGATTTTCCCTTCGACGTTCAGTAGTGATATTGGCCTGAACTGGCTGATGTCACTTGAGTTTTGCTCTTTGGGGATGTACACACCATCTGCCGTCATCCCCTGGCCGCTGATCTTCTGGTTTCTCCAAGCCGATCGCAGCAGCCTGTGGAGCCACTCCAGCACCTTGGGACATTTCTTGTAAAGCTGGTAAGGTATTCCGTTTGGCCCTGGTGATGATTTGGCTCTGGCTTTGTCGACCACCTTCTTGATTTCCGCCAACGTTGGAGGCTTGCCATTGAACTGTTCCTCAGGGTTGGTTGGCCACACCAGACCTTGAATGTCGAGTGGTGCTTTGCTCTGTGAGTCAGAGTATGTTTTCCTCAGATGCTGCTCAAGAACTCCTTTGTCCACACTTAGGGTCCCAGATTTTGGCTGCTCAAACAGTGTTCTGGCAAACTGGAAGGGGTCTCTGAAGAAGCGCTCTTGTGTCTTCTTCTTTTTGCTCTTCCTCTTCCTCGCAGATTCCGCTTTGCTGAGGGCGCTGTGTTTTTCTTTCAGGTCTTCCCACAGTTTTTCCAAGCCTTGTTTTTCAGCTGGCAGTGCGGTCTTCATTTGCTTCTTGAGGTTGTTCTTTTGGACTCTGATCTTGTCCATCTTTTCTTGGCGTCTGGATTTCTTTGGAGGTGTTTTCTCTTTGGGTAGTTTTACTCCATAGGCGTCTCTACATGTGGCATACACAATGTCCCCATATGTGGCTAGTTTGTGTTTCAGGGTGCTTTTCCCTATCAGTGCATCGAGTCTTTGGACGATTTTTGCATCCAGTTTCTCCAATCTTCAGTTTCGTTTGCTCGTGGCAGGTTGAGTTTCAGCGCCTGGCATCGAGGGCCTGTGCAAATTCCTCATCCGAACCAACAGCGTGGATGTCCTTGGCACTGTGGTTTAAATCCTGGCCTTGGTCTTCCGACGTCTTATCTGCTGATGCAGTGCGCTGCTGCTCATTCAGATGAGTCTTCACACATCCCATCTTTGTTCTGTGGATCTTCATGCCACGGGTGGTAGCGAAACGCTTTCCACAGACACATGGATATTCCATGTGGTCCATGTTCATAGTCCGTTTGGGATTTGCAGTCGTGATTGGTTGAGCACCGATGGATTCATCATTCTCTCCCCCTTTCGGTGAATCATGGGAGCATCTTTTCCTTTATTCTTAGTAGCCACATGTTTAAGGCAAAGTGGGGAGCCAGCCCACAGAGCCCTTGGCAGATTGTAAGACTAGGCTTTGGCCTAAAATCTTCATCCTGGCGTGTTTAAGATCATTTAATCAATCAATCAATCAATCAGTCAGTCAGTTAGTCAGTCAATCTCTCCCTACACGGTACAGTTACAACTATACTGCCAGTATCCGCCTACTTGGGTACAGTACAACTATACTGCCAGTATCCCCCTACTCGTGTACAGTACAACTACACTGCAGTATCCATCCACTCTGGTAAAGTACATCTGCACTGCCAGTATCCCCCTGCAGGGACACAGTACAGGTGCACTGCCAGAATCCCATACTGGGGTACCGTGCAGCTGCACTGCCAGTATCCCCTAGTCTGGTACGATACAGCTGCACTGGTAGTATCCCCAACTGGGGTATAGTACAGCTACAGCTACACTGTCATTATCTTCCTACCGGGGCACAATACAGCTACACCTCCAGAATTCCCTTACTGGGAAATGGTTTAGCTACACCGCCAGTATCTGCGGTAGAGTACAGCTACACCTACACTGCCAGTATCCACCTCTTAAGGTAGAGTACAGGTACACTGCCAGTATCCCCTACTGAGGTACAGTACATATACACTGCTAGTATCCACTTACTGGGTACAGTACAGATACAACTAAAATGACACTATCCAGCAACTGGGTGCAGCTACATCTGCGTGGTCGGTATCCCCTTATTGAGGTACAGTACTGGTACAATCCCAATATCTCCTACTGGGAGATGGTACAGCTACACTGCCAGTATACCCTACTACGGTACAGTACAGCCACACTGTCTGTATCCCCCTTTTGGGGTACAGGACAGCTACATTGCCTGTATCCCACTACTGGGGTACATTACAACTATACTGCCAGTATCCCCTACTGGGGTACAGTATAGCTACACTACCAATATCCCCTAATGGGGTACAATACATATACACTATCAGTATCCCCTATTAGGGTGCAGTACAGCTACACTGCCACTACCGCACTACTAGGTATAGTAAACCTACACTGCCAGTATCCCCTACTTGGGAACAGTACAGCTACACTGCCAGTATCTCGCTACTGGGGTACGGTACAGCTACACTGCCAGAATCCCCTACTGTAATAAAGTGCAGCAACACTGCCAGTATCCCGCTACTGGGGTACGGTACAGTACAGCTACACTGCCAGTGTCGCACCACTGGGGCACGGTAAGCTAAACTGTCAGTATACCCCTACTCGTGTACAGTGCAGCTACACAGCGAGTTCCCCAACAGGGGTACAATACATACACTGCCAGTATCCCCCTCCTGGAGTACAGCTCAGTTACATCGCCCGGGATTGCCCTACAGGGCTACAGTACAGCCATACTGCCACTATCCCCTACTGGGCTACAGAACAGTTACACTGCTAGTATGACCCTACTGGATCTCTCTACTTGGGTAGAGTACAGCTGCACTGCAAGTATCCCTCTACTTGGGTACTGTACAGGTACTCTGCAAAAATCCCCCTACTGGGATAGAGTACAGCCGCACAGCAAGTATCCATCTACTTGGGTACTGCAAGTATCCACCTACTGGGGTAGAGTGCAGCTGCACTGCCAGTATCCCCCTACTGGGGTACAGTATAGCTAAACTACCAGTATTCATCTACTTTGGTACAGTACAGCTACACTGAAAGTATCCCCAAAACTGGGATAGAGTACAGCTACACTGCCTGCATACCCCTAGTGTGGCACAGTACAGCTACACTGCCAGTATCCCCCTACTGGGATAGAGTACAGTTACACTGCCAGTATCCCCCTACTGGGATTTGAGTACTGCTACACTGCCAGTATCCCCCTACTGAGATAAAGTACAGCTACACTGCCAGTATCCCCTACTGGGATAGAGTACAGCTACACTGCCAGTATCCCCCTACTGGGATAGAGTACAGCTACACTGCCAGCATCCCCCCACTGGAATAGAGTACAGCTACACTGCCAGTATCCCCCTACTGGGATAGAGTACAGCTACACTGCCAGTGTCCCCCCACTGGGATAGAGTACAGCTACACTGCCAGTATCCCCTTAATGGGGTACAGTACAGATACAATGCCAGCATCCCCCTACTGAGGTAAAGCTACACTGCCAGTATTCCCCTACTGAGCAAAGTACAGCTGCACTGGCAGTATGAACCTACTGAGCTATGGTACATTTACAGCTATGCTGCCAGTATTCCCCCTACTGGGGCCGGTACAGCTATCCCCAGTATCTCCATACACGGGTAGATTACAGCTGAACTGCCTGTATCCCCTAAGATGGTACAGTACAGCTACACTGCCAGTATCCCCATACCGGATTACAGTACAGCTACACTGCCAGTATTCCCATACCGGATTACAGTACAGCTACACTGCCAGTATCTACCTACTGGGGTACAGTACAGCCACACTGCCATTTTCCCTCTGTTGAAGTGTAGTACAGCTACACTTGTAACCTCCAACTGGGGTAGAGTACAGCGTCTCTTCCAGTATCCCCCTACTGGGGTACAGTACAACTACACTGCCAGTATCCCCCTACTTGGGTACACTACAACTACATTGCCAGTATCCCCATAGTGGACTACATAACAGCTACACTGCCAGTATCCCCTACTGGGGCACATTATAGCTACAGCTACACAGTCAGTATCCCCATAGTGGACTACATAACAGCTACACTGCCAGTATCCCCTACTGGGGCACATTATAGCTACAGCTACACAGTCAGTATCCCCATAGTGGACTACATAACAGCTACACTGCCAGTATCCCCCTACTGGGGCACATTATAGCTACAGCTACACAGCCAGTATCCCCATAGTGGACTACATAACAGCAACACTGCCAGTATCCCCTACTGGGGCACATGATAGCTACAGCTACACAGTCAGTATCCCCCTACTGGGGCACATTATAGCTACAACTACACAGCCAGTATCCCCCTACTGGGGCACATTATAGCTACAGCTACACAGCCAGTATCCCCCTACTGGGGCACATTATAGCCACAGCTACACAGTCAGTATCCCCCTACTGGGGCACATTATAGCTACAGCTACACAGTCAGTATCCCCATAGTGGACTACATTACAGCTACACAGCCAGTATCCCCTACTGGGGCACATTATAGCTACAGCTACACAGTCAGTATCCCAATAGTGGACTACATAACAGCTACACAGCCAGTATCCCCTACTGGGGCACATTATAGCCACAGCTACACAGTCAGTATCCCCATAGTGGACTACATAACAGCTACACAGCCAGTATCCCCCTACTGGGGCACATAACTACAGCTACACAGCCAGTATCCCATAGTGGACTACATAACAGCTACACTGCCAGTATCCCCCTACTGGGGCACATTATAGCTACAGCTGCACAGTCAGTATCCCCATAGTGGACTAGATAACAGCTACACAGCCAGTATCCCCCTACTGGGGCACATTATAGCTACAGCTACAGTCAGTATCCCATAGTGGACTACATAACGGCTACACTGCCAGTATCCCCTACTGGGGGCACATTATAGCTACAGCTACACAGCCAGTATCCCCATAGTGGACTACATTGGAGCTACACAGCCAGTATCCCCCTACTGGGGCACATTATAGCTACAGCTACACAGTCAGTATCCCCCTACTGGGGCACATTATAGCTACAGCTACACACAGCCAGTATCCCCCTACTGGGGCACATTATAGCTACAGCTACACAGCCAGTATCCCCTACTGGGGCACATTATAGCTACAGCTACACAGCCAGTATTCCCCCTACTGGGGCACATTATAGCTACAGCTACACAGCCAGTATCCCCCTACTGGGGCACATTATAGCTACAACTACACAGCCAGTATCCCCGTAGTGGACTACATTACAGCTACACTGCCAGTATCCCCTACTGAGACACATTATAGCTACAGCTACACAGCCAGTATCCCCCTACTGGGGCACATTATAGCTACAGCTACACAGCCAGTATCCCCTACTGGGGCACATTATAGCTACAGCTACACAGCCAGTATCCCCCTACTGGGGCACATTATAGCTACAGCTACACAGTCAGTATCCCCATAGTGGACTACATTACAGCTACACAGCCAGTATCCCCTACTGGGGCACATTATAGCTACAGCTACACAGCCAGTATCCCTCTACTGGGGCACATTATAGCTACAGCTACACAGCCAGTATCCCCATAGTGGGGCACATTATAGCTACACAGCCAGTATCCCCATAGTGGGCTACATTACAGCTACACTGCCTGTGTCCCACCACTGGGGTACGGTACAGCTACGCTGCCAGTGCACCCCTACATGTGTACAATACAGCTACACTGCCAGTATCCCCCTACTGAGGTACAGTACAGCTACGCTACCAGTATCCCCTACTGAGGTACAGTACAGCTACGCTACCAGTATCCCCTACTGGGGCACAGTACAGCTATTCTACAAGTATCCTCCTATTGGTGTACACAACAGCTACAGCTATACTGTCAGTGTCCCGATACTGGTGTGTGGAACAGCTTCACTGCCAGTATGCCCCTACTGGGGTACACTAAAGCTACACTGCCAGTTTCCCTCTGTTGAAGTGTAGTACAGCTACACTTGCAGTAACCTCCAACTGGGGTAGAGTACAGCGTCTCTGCCAGTATCCCATTACTGGAGTAAAGTACAACTACACTGTCAGTATCCCCCTACTGGGGTACAGTACAACTACACTGCCAGTATCCCCCTACTGGGGTACAGTACAGCTACACTGCCAGTATCCCCCTACTGGGATACAGTACAGCTACACTGCCAGTATCCCCCTACTGGGGTACAGTACAACTACACTGCCAGTATCCCCCTACTGGGGTACAGTACAACTACACTGCCAGTATCCCCCTACTGGGGTACAGTACAACTACACTGCCAGTATCCCCTAATGGGGTACAGTACAACTACACTGCCAGTATCACCCTACTGGAGTACAGTATGGCTACACTGCCAGTATCCCCCTACTGGAGTACATTATAGCTACACTTCCAGTATCCCCTTACTGGGTTACAGTATAGTTACATTGCCAGTATCCCCTACTGGAGTACAGTATAGCTACACTTCCAGTATCCCCTTACTGGGTTACAGTATAGTTACATTGCCAGTACCCCCTACTTTGGTAGAGTACAGCTACAGCTAAATTGCCACTATCCCACAGCTGGGTACAGCTACATCTACACTGGCAGTATCTTCCTACACGGGTACAGTACATTTACAATGACAGTACTTCTCTCTGGTGAACAGTACAGCTACACTGTCTGTATCCCCCCTCTTGGGTACAGCACATCTAAACTACCAGTATCCCGCTACTGGGGTACAGTACAGCTACACTGCCTGTATACCCCTGCTGGGGCATATTACAGCTACACTGCCAGTATCCAGCTGCTGGGGAACAGTACAGATACACTGCTAGTATTTCCCTACCGGGGTACACTACAGATACATTGCCAGTATCCCCTAGTGGGGAATACTAAAGCTACATTGCCAGTATGCTCCTACTGGGGTACAGTACAACTACATTGCCAGTATCCTCCTACTGCGGTACAGTACAGCTACACTGTCAGTATCCTCCTACTGCGGTACAGTACAGCTTCACTCCCATTATCCCCCTGCTGGGGTACAGTACATCTACACCGCCAGTATCCCCCTACTTGGGTACAGTACAGCGACAGTATACGACAGCTCCAGTGGCAGTATCCACCTATTCTGGTACAGTACAGCTGCTCTGCCAGTATCCTCTACAGGGGTACAGTACAACTACAATGCCATTATCCTTCTACTGGGGTAGACTACAGTTACACTGCGATTATCTCCTACTAGGGTACAGTACAACTACACTGCCATTATCCTTCTACTGGGGTAGACTACAGTTACACTGCCATTATCTCCCTACTAGGGTACAGTACAACTACACTGCCATTATCCTTCTACTGGGTAGACTACAGTTACACTGCCATTATCTCCCTACTAGGGTACGGCTCAGCTACACTGCCAGTATCCCCCACAGGGGTTCAGTACAGCTACTCTGCCAGTATTGCCCTACTGGGGTACAGTACAGATACAATGCCAGTATCCCCGTACTGGGGTGCAGTATAGATACAATGCCAGTATCCCCCTACTGGGGTACAGTACAGATACAATGCCAGTATCCCCGTACTGGGGTGCAGTATAGATACAATGCCAGTATCCCCCTACTGGGGTACAGATACAATGCCAGTATCCCTCTACTGGGGTACAGTACAGATACAATGTCAGTATCCCCCTACTGGGGTACAATACAGCTACACTGCCAGTATCCCCCTACTGGGATACAGTTCATCTAGAGCTAGGCTGCCAGTATCCCCCTACTGGGGTACAATACAGATACACTGCCAGTATCCCCCTACTGGGGTACAATACAGATACACTGCCAGTATCCCCTACTGGGGTACAATACAGATATACTGCCAGTATCCCCCTACTGGGGTACAATACAGATACACTGCCAGTATCCCCCTACTGGGGTACAATACAGATACACTGCCAGTATCCCCTACTGGGGTACAGTTCATCTAGAGCTTCGCTGCCAGTATCCCCCTACTTGGTACAGTATAGCCACACTACCAATATATCCCTAGTGTGGTACAGTACTGCTACAGTTACACAGCCAGTACCCCCTAATTGGATACAGCTACAGTTACACTGCCATTTACCCCTACTGATGTACATTACAGCTACACTGGCTGTATCCCCTACTGGGGCACAGTACAGCTCCAGCTACACAGCCAGTATCCCATAGTGGACTACATTACAGCTACATTGCCAGGGTCCTACCACTGGGGTACTGTACGGCTACACTGCCAGTACACCCCTACTCGTGTACAGTACAGCTACAATGCCAGTATCCCCCTACTGATGTACAGTACAACTACGCTACCAGTATCCCCTACTGGGGTACAGTACAGTTATACTGCCAGTATCCCCTACTGGGGTGCAGTACAGCTACACTGCCAGTATTCCCCTAGTGGGGTACAGTACAGCTACACTGCCAGTATTCCCCTAGTGGGGTACAGTACAGCTACACTGCCAATATCCCCTAGTGGGGTACAGTACAGCTACACTGCCAGTATTCCCCTAGTGGGGTGCAGTACAGCTACACTGCCAGTATTCCCTAGTGGGGTACAGTACAGCTACACTGCCAATAATCCCCTAGTGGGGTACAGTACTGCTACACTGCAAGTATTCCCCTACTGGGGTGCAGTACAGCTACACTGCCAGTATTCCCCTACTGGGGTGCAGTACAGCTACACTGCCAGTATTCCCTACTGGGGTGCAGTACAGCTACACTGCCAGTATTCCCCTACTGGGGTGCAGTACAGCTACACTGCCAATAATCCCCTAGTGGGGTACAGTACAGCTACACTGCCAATAATCCCCTAGTGGGGTACAGTACTGCTACAGCTACACTTCCAGTCTCCCCATAATCGGGTACAGCTTCAGTTACACTGCCATTCACCCCCTATTGAGGTACGGTAAAGTGTCATTGCGAGTATCTCCCTTCTGGAGTACAGTAGAGCTATTCTGCCTGTGTCCCACCACTGGGGTACGGTACAGCTACACTGCCAGTGCACGCCTACTGAGGTACAGTACAGCTACACTACCAGTATCTCTTGCTGGAATACAGTATAGCTACAGTGCCAGTATCCCCCAACTGTGGTATATAACAGCTACAGTGCCAGAATCCACCTATTCTGGTACAGTACAGCTACACTGCCTGTATCCCCTACTTTGGTACAGAACAGCTACAATACCAGTATCCCCACACTGTGGTACAGTACAGTTACAATGCCAGTATCCACCTACTGGGGTACAGTACAGCTACATTGCCAGTATCACCCTACTGGGGTACAGTACAGCTACACAGACATCCCCTACTAGGGTACAGCACAACTACACTGCCAATATCCCCCTACTGGGATACAGTACAGCTACACAGACAGCATCCCCCTACTAGGGTCCAGAACAGCTACACAGCCAGTATCCCCCTACTGGGGTACAGTACAGCTACACAGACAGTATCCCCCTACTAGGGTACAGTACAACTACACTGCCAATATCCCCCTACTAGGGTCCAGAACAGCTACACAGCCAGTATCCCCCTACTGGGGTACAGTACAGCTACACTGCCAGTATCCCCCTACTGGGGTACACTACAGCTACACTGCCAGTATCCCCCTACTGGGGTACAGCACAACTACACTGCCAGTATCCCTCTAATGGGGTACAGTACAGCTACACTGCCAGTATCCCCTACTGGGGTACAGTACAACTACACTCCCAGTATCCCCCTACTGGGGTACAGTACAGCTACACTGCCAGTATCCCCCTACTGGGGTACAGTAGAACTACACTGCCAGTATCCCCCTACTGGGGTACAGTACAGCTACACAGCCAGTATCCCCCTACTGGGGTACACTACAACTACACTGCCAGTATCCCTCTACTAGGGTACAGTACAACTACACTGCCAGTATCCCTCTACTAGGGTACAGTACAGCTACACTGCCAGTTTCCCCCTACTGGGGTACAGTACAGCTACACTGCCAGTATCCCCCTACTGGGGTACAGTACAACTACACTGCCAGTATCCCACTACTGGGGTACAGTACAACTACGCTGCCAGTATCCCTCTACTAGGGTATATTACAGCTTCACTGCCAGTATCCCTCTACTCGGGTACAGTACAACTACACTGCCAGTATCCCTCTTAGTCTACTAGGGTATATTACAGCTTCACTGCCAGTATCCCTCTACTAGGGTACAGTACAGCTTCAGAGGCCAACAGACTGAGTCGCACTATTTTATGTTATTTTATTTTACTTTTTAACATGCACGCTGGTGGCCTACTCGTTTTTGAGTGAACCAGTATTTTAGGAAGAAGAAAACGAAGAGAAGAGCTACAGCTACACTGCCAGCATCCCCCTACTGGGCTACAGTACAGCGACCCTGCCAGTATAACCCTACTGGGGTACAGAACAGCTACACTGCCAGCATCCCCCTACTGGGCTACAGTACAGCGATCCTGCCAGTATAACCCTACTGGGGTACAGAACAGCTACACTGCCAGCATCCCCCTACTGGGCTACAGTACAGCGATCCTGCCAGTATAACCCTACTGGGGTACAGAACAGCTACACTGCCAGCATCCCCCTACTGGGCTACAGTACAGCGATCCTGCCAGTATAACCCTACTGGGGTACAGAACAGCTACACTGCCAGCATCCCCTACTGGGCTACAGTACAGCGATCCTGCCAGTATAACCCTACTGGGGTACAGAACAGCTACACTGCCAGCATGCCCCTACTGGGCTACAGTACAGCGATCCTGCCAGTATAACCCTACTCGGGTACAGAACAGCTACACTGCCAGCATGCCCCTACTGGGCTACAGTACAGCGATCCTGCCAGTATAACCCTACTCGGGTACAGAACAGCTACACTGCCAGCATCCCCCTACTGGGCTACAGTACAGCGATCCTGCCAGTATCCCCCTACTGGGCTACAGTACAGCGATCCTGCCAGTATAACCCTACTCAGGTACAGAACAGCTACACTGCCAGTATCCCCCTACTGGGCTACAGTACAGCGATCCTGCCAGTATAACCCTACTCAGGTACAGAACAGCTACACTGCCAGCATCCCCCTACTGGGCTACAGTACAGCGATCCTGCCAGTATCCCCCTACTGGGCTACAGTACAGCGATCCTGCCAGCATCCCCCTACTGGGCTACAGTACAGCGATCCTGCCAGCATCCCCCTACTGGGCTACAGTACAGCGATCCTGCCAGCATCCCCCTACTGGGCTACAGTACAGCGATCCTGCCAGCATCCCCCTACTGGGCTACAGTACAGCGATCCTGCCAGCATCCCCCTACTGGGCTACAGTACAGCGATCCTGCCAGCATCCCCCTACTGGGCTACAGTACAGCGATCCTGCCAGCATCCCCCTACTGGGCTACAGTACAGCGATCCTGCCAGTATAACCCTACTGGGCTACAGTACAGCGATCCTGCCAGCATCCCCCTACTGGGCTACAGTACAGCGATCCTGCCAGTATAACCCTACTCGGGTACAGAACAGCTACACTGCCAGCATCCCCCTACTGGGCTACAGTACAGCGATCCTGCCAGTATAACCCTACTCGGGTACAGAACAGCTACACTGCCAGCATCCCCCTACTGGGCTACAGTACAGCGATCCTGCCAGTATAACCCTACTCGGGTACAGAACAGCTACACTGCCAGCATCCCCTACTGGGCTACAGTACAGCGATCCTGCCAGTATAACCCTACTCAGGTACAGAACAGCTACACTGCCAGCATCCCCCTACTGGGCTACAGTACAGCGATCCTGCCAGTATAACCCTACTCAGGTACAGAACAGCTACACTGCCAGTATCCCCCTACTGGGCTACAGTACAGCGATCCTGCCAGTATAACCCTACTCAGGTACAGAAAGCTACACTGCCAGTATCCCCCTACTGGGCTACAGTACAGCGATCCTGCCAGTATAACCCTACTCAGGTACAGAACAGCTACACTGCCAGTATCCCCCTACTGGGCTACAGTACAGCGATCCTGCCAGTATAACCCTACTCAGGTACAGAACAGCTACACTGCCAGTATCCCCCTACTGGGCTACAGTACAGCGATCCTGCCAGTATAACCCTACTCAGGTACAGAACAGCTACACTGCCAGTATCCCCCTACTGGGCTACAGTACAGCGATCCTGCCAGTATAACCCTACTCAGGTACAGAACAGCTACACTGCCAGTATCCCCTACTGGGCTACAGTACAGCGATCCTGCCAGTATAACCCTACTCAGGTACAGAACAGCTACACTGCCAGTATCCCCCTACTGGGCTACAGTACAGCGATCCTGCCAGTATAACCCTACTCAGGTACAGAACAGCTACACTGCCAGTATCCCCCTACTGGGCTACAGTACAGCGATCCTGCCAGTATAACCCTACTCAGGTACAGAACAGCTACACTGCCAGTATCCCCCTACTGGGCTACAGTACAGCGATCCTGCGAGTATAACCCTACTCGGGTACAGAACAGCTACACTGCCAGTATCCCCCTACTGAAGTGTAGTACAGCTACACTGCCAGAATCTCCTACTGGGGTACCGTTTAGCTACACTGCTAATACCCCTCTACTGGGAAACAGTACTGCTACACTGCCAGATTGACCCAACTCAGGTAAGGTACAGCTACAGCTATACTGACAACATCCCCTACTGGGCACGGTACAGCTACATTGCAAGTATCTCCCTAAAGGGGTACAGTACAGCTACACTGCCTGTATCCACCTACTGGGGTACAGTGCAGCTACAGCTACACTGCCAGTATCTCACTTCTGGAGTTCAGTAAAGCTACACTGCCTGTACTCCCCTACTGGCTTACATTACAGCTTCACTGCCAGTATCCCCCTACTCAAATACAGCACAGCTACACTTGCAGTATCCTACAACTGGGGTAGAGTACATCGACTCTGCCAGTATCCACCTACTGTGGTACAGTATAGCGACACTGCCAGTGTCCTCTACTGGGGTACAATATAGCGACACTGCCAATATCACCCTACTGGGGTACAGTACAGCGACTCTGCCAGTGTCCCCCTACTGGGGTACAGTACAGCGACTCCGCCAGTGTCCCCCTACTGGGGAACAGTACAGCTACACTGCCAGAATCACCCTACTGGGGTACAGTACAGCTAAACTGCCAGTATCACCCTACTGGGGTACATTAAGCTACACTGCCAGTATCCCCCTACTGGGGCACATAAAGCTACACTGCCAGTATCCCTCTACTGGGGTACGTTAAGCTACACTGCCAGTATCCCCCTACTGGGGTACAGTATAGCGACACTGCCAGTGTCCCTCTACTGGGGTACAATATAGCGACACTGCCAATATCACCCTACTGGGGTACAGTACAGCGACTCTGCCAGTGTCCCCTACTGGGGTACAGTACAGCGACTCCGCCAGTGTCCCCGTACTGGGGAACAGTACAGCTACACTGCCAGAATCACCCTACTGGGGTACAGTACAGCTACACTGCCAGTATCACCCTACTGGGGTACATTAAGCTACACTGCCAGTATCCCCCTACTGGGGCACATAAAGCTACACTGCCAGTATCCCTCTACTGGGGTACGTTAAGCTACACTGCCAGTATCCCCCTACTGGGGTACAGTATAGCTACACTGCCAGTATCCCCCTACTGGGGTACAGTACAGCTACACTACCAGTATCCCCCTACTGGGGTACATTAAGCTACACTGCCAGTATCCCCCTACTGGGGTACATTAAGCTACACTGCCAGTACCCCCCTGCTGGGGTACATTAAGCTACACTGCCAGTATCCCCTACTGGGGTACAGTACAGCTACACTGCCAGTATCCCCCTACTGGGGTACAGTACAGCTACACTGCCAGTATCCCCCTGCTGGGGTACAGTACAGCTACACTGCCAGTATCCCCCTACTGGGGTACAGTACAGCTACACTGCCAGTATCCCCCTGCTGGGGTACAATACAGCTACACTGCCAGTATCCCCTGCTGGGGTACAGTACAGTTACACTGCCAGTATCCCCTGCTAGGGTACAATACAGCTGCACTGCCAGTATCCCCCTACTGGGGCACATTACAGTTACACTGCCAGTATCCCCCTACTGGGGCACATTACAGTTACACTGCCAGTATCCCCCTACTGGGGTACATTAAGCTACACTGCCAGTATCCCCCTGCTGGGGTACATTAAGCTACACTGCCAGTATCCCCCTACTGGGGTACAGTACAGCTACACTGCCAGTATCCCCCTACTGGGGTACAGTACAGCTACACTGCCAGTATCCCCCTGCTGGAGTACAGTACAGCTACACTGCCAGTATCCCCCTACTCGGGTACAGTACAGCTACACTGCCAGTATCCCCCTGCTGGGGTACAATACAGCTTCACTGTCAGTATCCCCCTGCTGGGGTACAGTACAGTTACACTGCCAGTATCCCCCAGCTGGGGGTACATTACAGTTACACTGCCAGTATCCCCCTGCTCGGGTACATTAAGCTACACTGCCAGTATCCCCCTGCTGGGGTACCGTCACCGATCGGCGGTACTAAATCAGCCGTCCATGTGTTTGGAGTAATGGTAATTCGGAAATAGAGAGCATGTGCGCGTGTGCATATGTGTATATGTGTGTGTGCGAGAGTGCGTGTGTAAGATTGGGGGTTTTGGTTAAGGTGGAAGGTTAGGCTAGGTAGGGGGCTGGGGAAATAAGACATACAATATTCTTGAGTTCCAATCTTGACTTGTTGAAGGGATGGAAGCGGGAGGTTGGTTTCGTTCCGATTGTTACCCTTTTGTTACTTTGGTTCTACACCTGAGAAGGCGGGCAGGATGTCGGCTGTTGTTGGTGTTGTCAAGTCTGTGAGTTGTTGTGGTAAATGGTCGTGTTGTTGCACGAGCAACAACTAGTCCGTTGGTCAGGCGTGTCAGCTCTGTTTTGTGTTGAGTAGAGTTCGCTTGATTCCGACCAAGGCGGAATGCGTTGGGATAGCTTCACTTCGGTCCCTGGTGTTCGTCGGAGTGGACGTACTCCTTGTAGGTACGGCGGCAGCGCCGTTAGTTTTTGAGGAGTGACTTCGAGTCATAGTTAGTGCCAGGTCCTCGTCGGGTTTGGGTGCCCTTGGCCTGTGCCGAGTCGGTGTCGTCTTTGTTGGCAGCCACTTCAGCCAGTTGCAGAACTGGTGTGGTTGAACGTCTGTTTGTCCAGGTTGGTGATTTGTTAGGTTCATGGTGGTGTTGTTCGTCAAGTTGTCTTGTATTATGGCGAGTTGTACTGTAGTTGTCTCATGTTATGTTTAGTTGTATTATGTTTGTTGCGTATACTGGTTGTCTGGTATGATGACGTCGTCTTGGTTCTGTGATTGAAACTTCTTGTCAGCCGGTTTGTGTTGTTACCTCTTTTCTGTATATTCTGTAAGTAGTGTACATAGTGGTTCCTGAGTTCGATTGTCATGTGACAGTTTGGCTAGACAATGTGGGTTCGATATAATAACCGTTGATGGACGGTCATGTAGATATTGGTTGTGATTAGTTCATGTTAATTTCAGGGGGTCAGTAAGAAGGTAATACGAGGTTGCATTTTGTTGAGGATCATAGTATGAGTCAGGTGCAGATGTGTCTGCGTGAATCGTAAAGGGATTGTGCTCAATTTCAGTTGTAAATAGTAGTAGTTCGTTGAAATTGATTAACGATTTCGAAGTTGACCTGCACAGCATTGGAATCGGTTAATTGTGCAGTAGGGCCAAGGCTGATTTGTGGTCGAGTGGTTTATACTGGAGTACGGTCGTGACTATTCAACTTATATTGGTGTCTTCTCACTTTCGTTACGAGTCATGGTTCTCGATGCGGGTGTCGTGCGCGTGCGGACTGTATCTGTGACGTACGTATTTGGTACAGGACAGTGAGTCCATATGGTTAGAGGTTTTAAAAAAAAAGTAAATGACAGTCGTCACACATGCAGGGATGTACGTGTTTGTGACAGAATAGGGTTGGAGAAAGGTATCTTAGGTTGTAGGGAGACAGTCCCATTATGACTTTTAGTAGTCGGAAAGAAGGGTGAGGTAAAGTTTAAGGCGGGTAGCTCAGCAGTTGATAGGATAAAAACGGAGGATGTGCAGCATGTAATATTGTATGAAGTATGGTTGTGTTGGCATAACAAGGATTAACACCACTGGGTTATCTGACAAGAGATGACATGAGAGTGGGGGTGCTGGATGGAAATTTTGGCGAACAAATCATGTTGTGTTGATATCTAATATATAAATGGCAAATTCGACCACTCGACCACAAATCAGCCTTGGCCCTCGGCCCAGGGGGCCGATAGCTCAGTTGGTAGAGCGCCGGACTCGTGATCCTGGGGTTGCGGGTTCGAATTTCGGCAGAGGGGGATTTTTCCCTCGGAGTTAACATTGGTTCTGACTCCATCCCCCATATAGTCGTTCGGATGGGACTATAAACCGAGGTCTAGTCTGTGTCACATGCATTAAAGATCATACACGGACTCTAAAGATCCCGATGCTCATGTCCTAAGACGGGTGAGTACCGGCTACACGAAAATACACAATGCATGCAACCTGTGTGCCAGAATAGTCTACTTGAAGACTGTGAGCACGGGGCAGGTTAAACATCCCCATCTGGAAGAAGAAGAAGAAGAATTCTGTCTGTGTGTGTCTGTGTACGCTATAGACTCAAAAACGGCTCAACCGATTGTAATGAAATTTGGCAGGTACGTCTGTTGTGACCCGAGGATGGTTTTGGGCTAATCTCTAAAAAATAAAACCGTAAAAAAACCTTAAATAAATGTTAGCGAACCGCCCAGAGAACGTGGACAAACGAGTTACAAGACAAAACAACGCGTTTAGACCTCTTAGGTCTTCGTCTGGTGATAAACGAATAAAACAACGAAAATTCACTTAGCTTTGATCGCTTCAGATCGCTCAGGCAGGGTTCAGCGCAAGGAAGAAGGCGTTGAAACTGTAATGTTATAACGGTTTCAAAGACATCTTTTTCCTCTGCTTTTCTTCCTACTGCCTCCTTTTAGGACGTAGTGGCCAGCACAGTGTAGGGTACTTGTCGTTGCCTCCTTTAGGGACGCAGCGACTAGTTTGGTAGTGGTCCGGGTCAAAAGAGAAGGGCGAGGCCTGGGGAGAGGTGTGGGTGGTAGTAGTAGTTTAAAGATTAGAGTCCCTTGGGTTCGTCCTTGTCCCTAGTATTTAGCCACCACGTGTGCGGGCTATCTCTGCGTCCCTAGGTCGCAGTGATATACCGCAACTGGTGCTTTAGCATAGGTTAAGGTTCTCAGGGTCGTAGCAGGGTAGTGTGGGCTAGTGAAGAAGTGAGATACCGGTGTGTGGTTGTGGATGGACGTGACTGGTGGCGCGACAGTGTGTGTGTGAAATAAAGAAGTGCGCATGATTGTAAAGCTGTGTTAGTGTGCTGTGTTGTCTGCTCTAGTGTGTAATAGGCGTGGGTAGGGGTGGTAGGGCCGTCCGGCTTAGCGACCGTGACAAGTACAATACAGCTACACTGCCAGTATCCCCCTAGTGGGGTACATTAAGCTACACTGCCAGTATCCCCCTGCTGGGGTACAGTACAGTTACACTGCCAGTATCCCCTGCTGGGGTACAATACAGCTACACTGCCAGTATCCCCCTACTGGGGCACATTAGTTACACTGCCAGTAGCCCCCTACTGGGGCACATTACAGTTACACTGCCAGTATCCCCCTGCTGGGGTACAATACAGCTACACTGCCAGTATCCCCCTGGTGGTGTACAGTACAGCTACACTGCCAGTATCCCCCTACTGGGGCACATTACAGTTACACTGCCAGTATCCCCCAGCTGGGGTACATTACAGTTACACTGCCAGTATCCCCCTGCTCGGGTACATTAAGCTACACTGCCAGTATCCCCCTGCTGGGGTACAGTACAAATTCATTGCCAAGTTCCCCCTACTGGGGTACATTAAGCCACAATGCCAGTATCCCCCTCCTGGGGTACATTACAGCTACACTGCCAGTATCCCCCTACTGGGGTACACTACTGCTACACTGCCAGTATCCCCCTACTGGGATACACTACAGATAAACTGCCAGTATCCCCCTTATTTGAGATACAGTACAGCTACACTGCCAGTATCCCCCTGTTCGTGTTCAGTACAGATTTACTGCCAGTATCCCCCTGCTGAGTTACAGTACAGCGACCCTGTCAGTATAACCCTACTGGGGTACAGTTCAGCGACCCTGTCAGTATAGCCCTGCTGGGGTACAGTACAGTTACACTGCCAGTGTCCCCCTACTG
>JAFLJL010001426.1:0-5000 GCA_018398815.1 Conus ventricosus | reverse complement strand
CTGATGAAGCCCTTGTGGCGAAAGCTTCAAAGAAAATCATCCCTGTGGGAAAAGATGTCCAACTTGTTTTAGTATTCATATATATATATATAGATAGATAGATAGATAGATAGTGAATAATAAAATAGAGTACAGACGCAATCAGCCGTGTCCCCCCTGATGAGTCCGATCCAGCCAATGCAAGGCCTTGGAGCAGGCAATATAAATAGATCTGCATTAGAGAGGGATTACGATTGTCCCTTATGCACCTAGTGAAGGGTTTTCATATTCATAACATATATATATATATTAAATTTTATGTTCCCATCCTCTTCATCTTCACCCCTCCCCTCCCTTTTTTTTAATTTTAAAGTACAAATCTTTGCCAAGTCATTAGTATAATGATGGATGAATTGTTAGCCTGCACTTGTTTTTCCCCACTACTTAATTGTTCACCATTGTATCTATCTATCTATCTATCTATCTAATCTATCTAATCTATCTAATCTATCTATCTAATCTATCTATCTAATCTATCTATCTATCTAATATATCTATCTAATCTATCTATCTAATCTATCTATTATATCTATCTATCTATCTAATCTATCTATCTATCTATCTTATCTATCTATCTATCTATCTATCTAATCTATCTATCTATCTAATCTATCTATCTATCTATCTATCTATCTATCTAATCTATCTATCTCTCTAATCTATCTATCTATCTAATCTATCTATCTCTCTAATCTATATCTATCTAATCTATCTATCTAATCTATCTATCTATCTCATATGTCCAGAGACAGCCCCCATGAACTCGGCGATACCTGTGACCGCAGCGGAATCAAACAAGGCAACAGACGTGGAGAAGACATCAAAACTAAGGACACAATTAGAGCAGGGCATGAAGGGGTATAGAATTTGAAACTTTTTTTATGCAGATCGATGAGGATGATGAAGACGATGCCATAGATTTCAATTCTGATCTGAGACTGCATGACAAGGCTGTACTCTACGCTTACTTTCATAATTATATTCTGGCGTCAACCAAGCCCGAGAGATACTAACACCCGCGGTGTGTGGTCAGGAACTTTGAGCAACACTCTAAGAGATGCATCCATTTAGTGGATGAAAACTCGACTGTGTGGTCCCAGTCTTCCCAACTGAGCCTGTAGCAAACTCAACTCTGGTTAGGAGCCGGTTGGGGCAGAAAAATCTCCCATGACTCTAGTGGGAATCAAACCATCCAACCAACGACCTCCTGTGACGCTAAACACTTTGCCACGGTAGCCGGTGTACTACTTTTGGCTTATAGTGCTATTTGACATTCAGTGCTGGTAACGTGTAGCTCTATCGACATACACTCGTGTCCACAAGAACGACATGATGGACAGAGCCATGCAGAAGTATCATTCCTTTCTGCCCCCCCCCTCCCTCCCTTCCTCATCCCCCTCAACCTTTCCCTCCTTCATCTGTTATGTACCATGTTCCGAGCAATATCAGACCAAATTTTCTTGCTTGGTGGTCTTAATCACCGTGACTCTGTTCTCTTTCTGTTGACAGGCAGCAGGGATGCTGTGAACCGGAATGGTGCGGTCCAGGTTGTTACGACGGCTGCTGCTAGGACTAGCGCCCAACATCCATGGCGCTGTGCTGGGCGGTTATATCCGCAACGACAGCGTTTGTAGATTTCATATATTATTGCGCCCACGTCTCTTGTCTAAGAAAGACGAACATGATTGCACTCTGGTTCAGATTTCGTGTTCTTTTCTGACAATAAATGAGCAAACTCCTCGCTTGTGTCTTTGTGTTGTGTTTATTTGGTTGGTTGACTGTTGTTATTGTTGTTTTGTTTTGTTTAACATTAATGAGCTTAGTCTTTTTTTTTTTTACATCTGACTTTTTTAAGTGTGTGTGTGTGTGTGTGTGTGTGTGTGTTTGTGCATGCGCGCGCGCGCACGCGTGTGTGTGTGTGTGTGTGTGTGTGTGTGTGTGTGTGTCTGTCTGTCTGTGTATGTCTGTGCGTGTCTGTGTGTGTTGGTGTGCGTGTCTCTGTGTGTCGTGTGTGTGTGTGTGTGTGTGTGCCTGCGTGGGGGATTGTGAACAAAAAGGAAGAAAGAATGCAATAGAACTCTCCCTCCTCCCCCTTTTCTCTCTTCCTGTTTAACATTGCATAAGGTTTCTGATGGAAATAAAGAACATCATGGAGGAAGAAGGAGAGAGGACAACAGCAGCAATGTTTCACAGTAATGAATCGAGTATATTATTGAAATAATTTATTTGTTCCTCGCTCTCCTCCCTCCCCTCCCTCCTCTTTATTTTTAGGGTTAAGACAGCATGCACAAATTAGGTGAAACGTAAGTTGAAGAAACAAACCATGTACGTTTTGCTTTTCTTCCTTCACTGGCCGCTTTGGACTGCTGTTAGATTACTTGTTTGAACCCTTGGTGGTGAGAATAGCATGGGATTGTAGACTGTGCTATATCTCTGTCTGGTGCCAAGGGACCACAGACACAATCAGCCGTGCCTCCCTAACGAGTCCGATCCAGCGGACGAAAGGACTAGGAGCAGGCGATATGAATAGTTATGTTTTAAGATGGGTTACCATGGTTTTCATGTGCTGCTAGTGAATTAAAAAAAAAATTTTAATATAAATTATTCCCATGACTTTACATTCCCATTTTCAAACATTCCAAATGACCTAAACGGGGAAACAACTGAAGGCAAACATTCTTCCATTTGTGATTTGTTTCTTTGAGTCTCCGGATCCAAGTAACTTTCAGAGATGCTATAAAAATTGTCAAAACAGGGATGCCAAGACCCTGCTGCTAATAATTTTAGTTGCTGTTATTCGGCTTATCTTGTCATGTTTTTATTATTTCAGACAAAAACTGGCAACCCAATTTCTGTAATTTTGTGACACAATGATCGAGTTGATTTGGTAGCAACGTCGAGAGATAAACCAGTCTGGACAGAATCAATGATTTTAGTATTGCGAGTCAGCCTGGTGGTGTAATGTTTCTTTTCAGCCATACTCTGACGAAAATTGCTGTTTCAGCAAATTTTTCAGAACAATTGATCGAATCACATTCATTTAAATCTTGAGTGAATTAGACACTCAATATTTTGAACTGCTTTGAGTTCCATCTTAATTTCAGATTTGACATATACCTGTCACTGGAATATTGTTTGCTTCCTAGCCAGACTGCTTGTGTTTTTTCTGCATTATAAACCAGATACTTTACTGAACTTATTTGGTAAATAAATAGATTTATCAAAGGCTTCCTCTCTCCATTATTCATTAATTCTGTATCATCTGCAAACTGAGAAACTCAACAATACTTCCATTGATACCTTGAATTTCTATATTCTCTTATCATGATTACTAGAATTTCAACACTCAGAACAAAGAGGTAATGAGATATGAGACCAGCCTGTCTGCATCATCGTTTTATGTCAAACCAATGAGTGCACTGACCATTGACTAATGAAGACAGACAGATACTGATCCCCAACTTTAAGAGTAGGAGCAAGATGAGAGAGAGAGAGAGAGAGAGAGAGAGAGAGAGAGAGAGAGAGAGAGAGAACAAAAGGATATAGAACAGGGGAGTCACTCTGACTCTGTCTACAGGGAGGGCCGAGGAAGGCTCTTGCTTATGCAGACAAAACAAATGGCTTACAATTGATCTTACTATTTTAATTTGTCTCGCTGAACAATATCAATTCGACAATCAACCACTGGTTTATTTAACCAGAAACACATTGATTTTGAGGCAAACGATTATCAAAAACCACCATTAGGGTTAACATCAAACATAAGGTAAATCATCAAAAAAGTTCAGCCAAGCATAACATCATCCCATCCCTAAGGTTCCGCAGGTACATTGAGATGGGTAGCAGGGTATGGGTATTTGCGGGCTAGACCAGGGACAACTTTGGGTGCAGGGTTAATGAGGGTAATTTGGGCAAGGTTGGAGGGAGGCAAGGGTAAGGAGGGAAAATAAAAGTGTGGCAGAAAACGATGAAGTCGAAGAAAAAGCGGCCCTGGGAATAACACATAACACAATACATCAGTCCCCTATAATGAAGAAATCTACCATTAAAACTACAACCAAGAGCAACACCACTGAGCATAAAAAACATCAATAAAAATACATCAATCTTGCCACACACAACAACTACCCCAGCCAGTTGGCAATCCTAACCCACTAGCGTGGAAACATTATGCCTTTCACACATTCTTATAACTCTTCCATACATAAGCATTCAAGCCCTTGCGCAGGAATAACCAACAACATTCTAAAAATATTCCTACATCAATGCAACAACAATTTATCTCCACAAACTTCTAGCACTGAGAAAAGCTCAAATGTAGCAACACAATACATGCTAACAAAGCTAACAACTCTCTTCTCCTTAGTCGCAAGGGTCATTTCATAAAAACAAAGGAATAAAAGGTTTTTCCACTGGAACTAGGACCTAACTATATAAATCTTCTATTAGTATAATAATTTAATGTCAGGAGTATTGAGCTAAATTATGAACCATAGCCCTAGGAACACATTGTTAGCGATGACCTTAAAAGAAGGTGAGAGAAAATATACAGACTGAGGGAAATCAAATGAGAAGGAATTTTAGACTGGTCACTAGTTCTGTTCAACTTGAGAAGGAAGAGCACAAGAGACTGAATAAGCATGACAGAGAAAATAAATCTATTAATTTCTTTAACATGCCTAAGTACTATTTCAAGCAAGACAGCCTACTAAATATCCTGCAGAATGGCCAGGATCCTTTCCTCAATTTCAAAATGCCTACCAAAAGCACATGGTGAGCCCAACCGGTTCAACATACCAACTTGGACCAGTATCTAGACAAGTCCAGTTCATAATATGATCAGTAACAATATACAGGCTTAGTTTTTAGTCTAATCTATTTAACTACTACAGTACTAACCTTGAATAAGAACCAAGAACTGTATATGCCGCTTTTGGCTCACCCGCTCTCAACCGGCCTTG
>JAFLJL010001425.1:5000-16525 GCA_018398815.1 Conus ventricosus | reverse complement strand
TTTTGCCTACATGACCTTTTTATGTTGTTTTGCTTTTTTTTTTTTTTTGGCTTGTTTGTTTCGTTTTCAGGCACCGGTCTCTTTAAGGTTTATCTTTAAACTATTTTTTTTTCTTTTTTGTAATCTGATGGAGAGAAAGCGAACACAATTACTGATGCCTTAACCTTTACCGGATGAAGCTTTTGACTACACAGACACGATGGCGGGGGTCTCTCACGACCCTACTCAGCAAAGAGCCATTTTAGAGCTTATACCTAAAGCGATGGCTGGGGTCTCTCACGACCCCTACTCAGCAAGGAGCCGTTTTAGACGGTACTGTCTGTGTCTTTGTGCGTTTGGCCAACAGATGGCAGTTCCTGTATCTTTCTTTTTGGGGCTTGCTTTGTGTTTGACCTTGGTGTCAGCTGGTCATGGTCTGCGCCATCTATATAAGCAATGACCTTCTGGGCAGTCTGGACAAGGTGTCTAGGGAGTGCCACCTGGGAGACACGCCTCTGGATGTGCTCCACCATCATTTGGAGTGCAATGGTTCGAATGAAGGCGGCACGCGCATCTGCTTTTCCTAGGGGATCCTCTGGAAACCTGACCTGCCAGATGCGACGTGCAGCAATGGTGGCCAGATCCATAATATTGCTGAACATGACCATGGGCCAGCGATTTGTCTTTCGCTTCACCGTGTAGGCATGAGCCATTTTGTCCAGAGTGTCCACCGCACCTGTGTGGAGTTGTAAAACAGGATGATTTCTGGCTTCTTCTTTGCAGTCCTATCATCCACAACACCTGTTGTATGCATTGTACTGAGTGCCACTACACTTTTCCTCCTTTTACTCTGGTAATTTACCAGAGTGACGGCTTCATTGTATGCAAAGTCAGAACCATACAGACAAAGCTGCCTTTTATCTTTGAAAGAAGGGGGAGGAATCGTTTGTTGGCCCTGACTGTCCCTACCATGGTCAAGCCATTTCGCAAGAGTGATTCAGCTAATGTGAGATCAGTGAAGTAAATTGTCACAAGTGACGTTCCTTCCACTCTTGAAAAAAGGCTCAGCCAGCTGGAGGACAGTATTACGGCCAAGGTTGATCTGCCTGTCCTGACCAGCTGGCCGACCAAGATAGGGACTCCATACAAGGGGTAGTTTGCTTCAGCGTCAGCAACCCAGAAGACTTTGATTCCATAGCGGTCAGGCTTGGACGGCAAATACTGCAAGAAGCTGCATCGCCCCCTGAAAGGAACCAGTTGCTCATCAATGGTAAGCAATGAACCTGGGATGTAGTGCCTTTGCAGATTCTTCATGAAATCTTCCCATACATCCCGAAAGGGGGCAAAAGCATCTTTCTGCCGTCTGGCATTGCGGGTCTGTTTGTTATCAAAACGCAAATAAGTCAGAAGCATTTGAAAACGCTTCCGACTCATGCAAGACCTCGCAACACCACAGCCATAGGCCATGTTCCAAAGATCTTCAGTGCAGACAAGGTTTTGTTTTCTGCACCCCAGAAACAAGAGGAGGCCAAGAAAGGCAAGCATTTCCACGGCATCAGTTTTTATCCACGCCCTGTGGAGCACCCTCATGCCTTCTATATTGGTGAATTTCACCAGATCTGACGTTATCTTGTCAGTTTATGTACAATTGGAACGCATCAAGAGGATGGTTCACATTGCTGCATCCAGGGATTTGAGTGGGAGGGGTTTATATACATTACGGGCAGGTGTTCTGCCAACCTGGACAGTTGGAGTCTTGGCCCACAGGGTCCCGTCCTTCGCCTTCTCCACTCCAGCATTCCCAACTTCTTCCTCAGACTCCTCCTCCACTTCCTCTTCTCTTTCCTTCTCAATTCAGATGGTGAGTCTCCCTCCGCCGGTGGGGGGGGGGGGGGGGGGGGGGCAGCTCCTCATCACTGGTGTCATCTGCACCACTCGGGGGAAGATCTGGGGCTGAACTGCTTGGATCTTCTTCAGCACCCACTAAAAAAAAACAAATGTTATGCACAATTTGACTAAAGAAAAAAAAAGTTGCTGCACAATCCCCTTTTCAATCAGTATGCACTCATCCCCCCACCCCCTTTTTTTTCTATTATTCATGCAGACAACACACAGCTGAAGGCAATTCTGTCTTCAGATATTATAAGAATGCCTTTTGGGAAGTGGGAGGGGGTGGGGGGGGGTCTACCCGACTCTTTCATTCATATAAACACCTACACTTGCATCATCACGATCACATACACGTGTTCAACTCATTTTAATCTTTGCTCTCTCTCTCTCTCTGCGTGTGTGTGTACATGCATGCACACGTGTGTGTGTGTGTTGTGTTGTGTGTGTGTGTGCTTGTGCGTGTATATATGCTAAGAAAACAAGTTGAAAAAAGTGAAGAGAAGCTCCTACCCTGATGATCTTGTTTGTAGTGTTCTAGTTCCCCGTTGCCTCTCATCTCCCACTATTATCAAGAGAAATGTTCGTCCCAGTAGGACAAACCTTATCTTCAAAATATACCAATAGACACCTCTGTCTACAAGGAAAAAGGCAATAGCTCACAGAAAGACACGAAAAATTGAGGTGAGTGGGGCTCTTCTTCATTTTTGGCAAAAAGGTAACATGTGGTATACATTTATACCAGTTTATTATCCTGTCACAAAAGCAATCACACCTTTGAGAGATAATATCTGTTTTATAGACCTCTGACACACATATAAACCTACAAAAATGGATGCCGATGTTGAATTGTACTTACACTCTTCATCCCCATTAGCAGTCATAAGGGCCTCAAAGAGACTAGGTCGCTCCATCGAGTCCATGTCACGTCACCTGGAAATAAACAATATTATAACAAATGTTATGTCTATTTGCTCTCTCTCTCTCTCTCTCTCTCTCTCTCTCTCCCCTCCTCTCTCTCTCTCTCTCTCCCCTCTCTCTCTCTCTCATCTCTCTCTCTCTCTCTCTCTCCTCTCTCTCTCCTCTCTCTCTCTCTCTCTCTCTCTCTCTTTCTCTCTTCGGCACCTCCCCCCCCCCTCCTCCAAGGCATTGCCATTCGGAAGTAGAGGTAGTACACATCTTACACTCAGTGTACTAGCCTAGTATGGATTTAATATTGCAAATGACTGTTCAGATATTACAATACATGAAATTCATTTCACTTGATTTATTAGATTACATACCTTTTGATGCTGGATGCCGACAAGACGTAAAACTGTTGTCTGACGTTTCTTTCAGTTCCTGCCGTGGGGCTGCAAGCGTGTGTGCTGGCGGTGATTCCTCAAAAGTGGTTTACCCCACTAAGAGACGCGCGATAAGGAACGGCACACACACTTTTTCTTCTGTGGCGAGTTGGGGTCTTCCGCGACCCCCGCCATCTCTTTAGGCATAAGCGGCATTCTACTATTTAAATTGTTGGGGTCTTCCGCGACCCCCGCCATCGCTTTACGCATAAGCGGATTCTACTCTTTAAATTGTAGGGGTCGTCCGCGACCCCGCCATCGTTTCAAGATAGTTAAAAAGATGCGTCCTATTACGTCATTTGTAAGTTATACACACATGTAAAATTTTACATACCTAAAGCCAATTACGTATTGACAAAGTCATTAAATTTCATGAAGATTGCTCAAATAGTTTTAGAGATATAACCCTTTTTGTGTGTTGTGGGGTCGTGGGTGAAGGCATGGTACGGTTTTATTTGTTCCTTCCTTCAGTTTTTTTTTCTTCTTCTGTCTATCTTTTCTGTCTTTGTCTTCATTCTATCCACCTTATCTCAATTCCTTACTTTTTTCTTCTTTTCTTTCATTCATTCATTATTCCTTTTGTTTTTCAGTGAACAAAACACATACTTTGCAATCTGAAAGAATCTGTGTGCGCAAGTAGACAATACGTTTTCAGCTCTGCTGAATTACACAACAGTATGGTGTAATGCCTGGATTTTCCCCCGCCAGAAGGACTCGAGTGTGCTGTGTTTGCATACATACACAAATAGAGAATGAGAGAGAGAGGGGAGAGAGAAAGAAGAGAGAGAGAGAGAGAGAGAGAGAGAGAGAGAAGAGAGAACAGACAGACAGACAGACAGACAGACAGACAGACAGACAGACAGACAGACGATAAAATGTTAATTGGTAGGAGGGGTTAGGGGCATGTAGGAGGCCGAGAAAATGGCATCTAGTATCACTTCGCTCAAATGAATTTGACTAACGGTTCCACAAGTACTGGAACAAACTATTAGTGTGAACAACAACATGGACGGATACATCGCTAAAGGCAGAGAACTCATCCTCTTCCCACTCCTTTTTCTTTTCTCTCTTGTTCTCTTCCTACCTACTCTGTTGTTGTTTTTTTTCTTCATCCTGTTTTTCCTAATCCTTTTCTTTGGCGTTGTTTTCTTCTTTTCCCCCTCAACCTTCTCCTTGTTCTTCTTAGCTTTGCTTTGCCACTTTGTTGTTTTCATTCTTCTCCAGCCTCCAAGGACTGTCCACTTTCTTCTTCTTCGCCTTTTGTTTGGTTTGTCATGCTGACTTTTTTGTTGATTAATTTCTTATTGATTTACAAACATCTACCAGCAGTTCCCCCTCCGTATTGATGTTATTCTTTCATCATCACAATCATCATCATCATCATCATCATCATCATCATCATCATCATCATCATCATCATCATCATCATCATCATCATCATCATCATCGCCATCATCATAATCATCGTCATTCTTCTTCTTCTTCTTCTTCTTCTTCTTCTTCTTCTTCTTCTTCTCTTCTTCTTCTCTCTCTCTCTCTCTCTCCTCTCTCTTCTCTCTCTCTCTCCTCTCTCTCTCTCTCTCTCCTCTCCTCTCTCTCTCTCCCTCTCTCTCTCTCTCTCCTCTCTCTCTCTCTCTCTCTCTCTCTCTCTCTCTCTCTCTCTCTCTCTCTCTAACGCTCGTCAGCCAATCCTCTCAGCATTCACAATAATAACAGTAAAGAAGAACGCACCTGTGTGTTATCTAGGAAAATAAATGTCAACAACACTAACTTGTCTTTTTATTCTGTCTTGTCCTGCTCTCTCTCCCCAGTCCAGGCCCCCAACTCTTTACCCACCAACCCTCCTCTCCTCTCTCTTTCTCACCTTCTCCGCCCAACCCTCTCAGCACCCACAATAATAACTAACAGTAAAGAGGAGCACATCCGTGTATTAGCCAGGAAAACGAATTTCCTGAAGCTGACATGGTCCTTTGTTCCCTTCCTCTCCTGCCTCTTTTTCCGAATCCCGATGGCCCCCTCACTCTTTACCTCCCCTACCTCTCGTCATTCTGCTCGATCTCTCTGTCTGTCTGTCTGTCTGTCTGTCTGTCTGTCTGTCTCTCTCTCTCTCTCTCTCTCTCTCTCTCTCTCTCTCTTCTCTCTCTCTCTCTCTCTCTCTCTCTCTCTCTCTCTGCTTCCCATCTTTTTTCGCTCCCTCCCTCCCTCTTCCCCCCTCTCTCCTCGCCCCCTCCATTCCTTCTTCATTCTTTCCCTCCCTCACTCTCTGTCTCTCTCAGTCTGTCTGTCTGTCTGTCTGTCTGTCTGTCTGTCTGTCTGTCTTCTCTCTCTCTTCTCTCTTCTCTCTCTCTCTCTCTCTCTCTCTGCTTCCCATCTTTTCCGCTCCCTCCCTCCCTCTTCCTCCCTCTCTCCTCGCCCCCTCCATCCCTTCTTCATTCTTTCCCTCCCTCACTCTCTGTCTCTCTCAGTCTGTCAGTCTGTCTGTCTGTCTGTCTCTCTCTTAGAAAAATATACCAATAAAAGCCATGACTAAGCATAATAAGAAACAACGGGTTTTTAATACTGTTCGTGTAAATATATTTGGGAATGCTAAATTATTCCATGCATGCGTTTACAAGCATAGATGGCTGTAAAAGCTCCCATGCTTGACCTGAAATATTTCCTTTTGGTTATGGAGGGGGGGAGGCACAATAAGGTGATGAAAAATGGAGCACACTGGGGTACTGGGGGGGGGGGGGGGGGGGGGGGGGGGGGGGGGGGGAGGGGGGGCAGAGTGGAGTGAAAGGGAGTGGGGAAGAGAGATGGAGTGGAAGCAGTGAATTTTCTAAGGCAGTTTGAGTCAAATGAGAGTAGCGTGACACTTCCCCCAAAAGAGTAGTGGGATTTTGGATATGGTTAAAAAAAATCATGCTTCACGCTCGCGCACGCGCGCGCGCGTGTGTGTGTGTGTGTGCTTTGTATCTACATCGATCCGTTGGCGTGCAAACATTATTCACAAAAATCGGTATTATTTTTTCCATGTGCCCCTCTATTCTGTCCTGAACCCCTCACTGCCACCTGTCACTTATCAATCATTTTGTTATCAAAGAATACTTTTTTTAAATTCTGGCATATAGGCACCACTTGAGTTTCTTGCCTGCACCTGATCTTTTCATTCATTACTCAATAAAACAAAGAGGCCCATGCTTGTACAGTCAGAACCTATGACAGTGGAAGTGGCGGTCGTGAGTTCGAACCACTCTTGGAGCTGAATTGTCAAGGTTTGAAAGCCCTGTCTGTCCATCAAGTAGTGAATATGTACCTGTCTAAGGCATAAGGAATGACAAAGGTAAAAGCTGAGAGAGGCAGAAGACAGCGCTTGATGAAAAAGAAAACATAATATCATGAAAATCGTTTAAGGAGTGCACTGCAGACCTCCCAGAATGGAAGAGTCACCCAGAGATCATCAGCACGAGTGGCATGAGACCAGACATAGTGGTCCACTCTCAGTCAACCAAGCAGCTGATCATGATCGAGCTCACGGTGCCATATAGAACAGAATGGAGGAGGCAGCTCAAATCTACAAGACTGACAAGTATGCTGATCTGGCAAACAGCCTGAGGAGAGAAGGCTATCAGGTCAAAGTCCTCACTGCAGAAATTGGAGCTAGGGATTTGTAGGAACGTCTGCATACAGCCTCATGAAACAGCTCTCGGTTGCAGGGAAGGAAAAAAACAGAGCCCTGAAAGCAATGGCAGAAGCGGCAGAGAGGTGTTCAAGCTGGATCTGGTCAAGGAGAACAAAGTGAACATCATAAGGCTTAAATTTCATACAAATATCAGGTGTCCCAGTGGCTCAGTGGTTAGAGTCCGAGTCATTAAGTGGAAAATGAGCATGTCCAAGGTCATGGGTTCGAATCCCAGCCGTGGCTCGTCCCAAGATGGGAAAAAAGGGGCAGCAGAGGGACATCCGGAGTCATGAACCGGGTGTGGCCCAACCCCCCCTAGAGTGTCAGGAGATAAGGGCCGAAACACTTGCTTGAAGGGGCTCCTCTTCTGAGGACTCTCTGCTGCCACGCTGTCCACGAGTTTCTTTCTACTAATGAATATTCTCTCTCTCTCTCTCTCTCTCTCTCTCTCATCTCTCTCCTCTCTCTCTCTCTCTCTCTCTCATCAGTTGTGTGTGTGTGTGTGTGTGTGTGTGTGTGTGTGTGTGTGTGTGTCTGTGTCTGTGTCTGTGTTTATGTCTGTCTGAGTGTCTGTGTGTGTCTATGTGTATGTGTGTCTGTGCAAGTGAAAGTGTGTATATGTAAGTTCATGCATAGGTTCATATGTTATGCAAAAATGAGTGTTAGTGTGTGTGTGTGTGCGTGTGCGTGTGTGTGTGTGTGTGTGTGTGTGTGTGTGTGTGTGTGGGGAAGTCCATGTTGCATAGGCAAAGAGAAAGAATTCTTCACAGTCAACGATTGCCAGCGACTTCTTTAATTCAGGCAGATTTGTAATTTGACCTTGTGACGTAAAGGAAAGCGCTTTTACAAAAAAGCCAGTGCAATTCAGGCGATGTTAATTTACATGTTCCAAGATCAAGAGAGAACAGAGACAACAACGTTTTTGTTGGTTTAATGGAGGATGGGTAAAGAAAACTGATGAGGCAGATGTGTTGTAGGAGGTGGGAGAAGGAAGTTTGGAAAGTATGTGGGGCATTATGGTTGATTGCTAACCTTTTGCTGCTTTTACAAAGGAAATCATAACAAAAGCATCACTATAAATTGCAAGCTTTGCTTTCCCACAGCTTTCGCAACTTGAAGTTCTTTTTGGCTGTCCACAGTATGTTCATTCATCTACACTGCCACATATTTACCAGCCCTGATGTGGCCCTTTGCGGTCGGCTGGGCTATAAGCAACATTATCTTATCTTACCACATATTTACGCCTCAGCTTCAAAAATGGAATTTGAATGAAAAGGTTTGCGCGACCATGGTACACTTTCTTCTTCTGAACCACAAAGCACTCTACTCAACCAGCAATATCGCTGCCTCTCTCCTAAGGGACATAGTCGACTTTCTGTCTTCCTACGCCTCTCTAAATTCGATCATTGTCTGCGAACTACTCTTCAAGTCTTCGTGTCAGACGAGTTATCTGGTCACCGCCCTTTTCTTTTAGTGCCGGACGCCGGTCGTGGGGAATGATACGGATCGGGAAACAAGGATGGGAGAGCCTGGTCGGGTCCCAAGGCTTTCAACGACTTCCTCGGTGGCCTATTGACCTGTCTTTGCTCTAGAAAGTTTTTAACACTTCTTTTGCTCGTAACAGTAAATAAAGGCAGCTTTTCTATAGCATCTTTGTGGGTGGGTGGGGGGGAGATTGAATTTTTAAATACTGTCTTAGTAACATTAGCTGTTCATCTGCTGGTTTAACTAAATGTTTTTATTATCATTTTTAATGTACTGTTTTGTTTGTGTGTTTGTTTGTTTGTTTAAAATATGCAGTCGTTTATATCATTTTTTTTTAAACTAATCTTTGTAATTTGATGGGCTAAATTAAGCTAATTACTGATGCCTACAACTTGGAAAAAATCTTATCTTCCTAAAACAAGTTAAGATCAAGTGTAAAGTTATCTGTTGTTGAAGAGACCATGAACTAAAATCTTAGCGAGTTTCTTCTGTCCACTAGATCAGTAGAATTAACCACATTGCATGACTGGTTGAGTGATTGATGAAGGGGCTAATTCTCTTTCTCTTCATTTTATCATACAGCGCTGTTTGTGTATCTGCCTGCTGAGAAGAACTAGAATATCTCAGTAGGTTAGCCAATCTTTTTCACACTCCTCATCTCATTCTGTTTTCTTTTTTTCCGTTATTCCCATTTCCTTTCTTCCTTCTTTCTTCTCCAAAATTTCCCTCCTTTCTCATTTTAAATTTCCCCCTTTCCTTTTTTTCATGCTTCCTTTGTTTTTTTCTGTGTTCATTTTTTTCTTTCTTATTCGTTCCTTATTCGTTCGTTTATTCTTCCTCCTTTTTCTCTTCCTTTCTGTCTTGTTCCTTTTCCACCCTTTCTTTTGTTTGTCCCTATCTTCCATCCATCTTTTCTCAGTTCTTTTCTTCCTTTTTTATCTCCTTCCTCCCCCCCCCCCCCCCCCTGCAAAAAATGCAGAAGGCAGTTTAAAGCATCCAAACAACGTATGTCCGCATGTAGATAACACGTATTTCAGCTCTGCTGAATCCATGGCAAAACAAGATTTATTTTCCTGGGCCCAAATGGCTCATGTACACGTGCACGAACAGAGAGAGAGAGAGAGAAGAGAGAGAGAGAGAGAGAGAGGGGAGAGGAGAGAGAAGAGAGAGAGAGAAAACAGAGACAGAGACAGACAACGACAGACAGACAGACAGACAGACAGGCCAGCTAGAGACAGACAACAGAGAGATGGGAGACAGAGACAGAGGCAGACAGAGACAGACAGAAAGACACGACAGACAACAGACAGACAGACAGACAGACAGACAGACAGACAGACAGACAGCGAAGACAACATGCAATAATAACAACAAAACGGGGGGATGGGACAGGGGTTGTGGGGGTCAGAAAATGGCATCCAAAATCACCCTTTACCCAAATAAATTGCATGAACATTCCATAACTCATGGCACAAGTTGGTTGTGAACAACAGCATGTGAGAATACGTCGCCACCAGAGGGAGTGATACTCATCTTCTTCCTTCCCCTTCTCTTCTTCTTTTGCCTCCAAGGAGTGATACTCATCTTTTTCCTTCCCCTTCTTCTTCTTCCTTTGCCTCCAGAGGGAGTGATACTCATCTTCTTCCTTCCCCCTTCTTCTTCTTCTTTTGCCTCCTAGGACTTTTTTCTTTCTATTCTTTTTTTTCCCACTTTATGTCGCCTTCTTCTTCTCCTCTTTCCTATTTTTTTTCTTCAGGTTTTTGTTTCGAAATCTTTTTACCTCAACATTTTCCTTCCTCTTTTGTTTGGTCTTGATATTTGTTGTTGTTGGGGGGCATAACGATTTATTTCTAACCCATTGCTGCTCTTAAGGGCAACAACAATGCAAAAGCATCATGCATTCACAAGCAGTGGTATTCACAACCACCTCAACTCCAGTACCCTCTGTCTGTCCACAGTACATTCATTTATTTACACTGCCACTATTAAAACTCTGTTTCCCAAAAACCCGAACTCGAATTTTAAAAAAATAATGTCATCACGGTCACTTTTTTCTTCTGAAACCCAACAGCACCCTACTCAACCCAGACATGACCACATGCGTCGTCTAATGGCATAGTCAAATTTCTGTCTTGCTACTCCCCTTTGAAGTTGCAAATTTGTCTAGAACATACTCTTTCAAGCTCTTCGGTTCAGACCGTGTTATTTCGTCACCCTTCCCTTTCTTTTAGTGCCAGAAAGGCGGCGTAAGAGTAAATACTGTTATTTGGATTAAAAGGATACGTCAGAGCCTTGGGGTCTCGTCTGGAAGAGGGGGGGGGGGGGGGGGGGGCTTTGAACTACTTCCTCTGTGTGGCCTATTGACCTGTCTGTGTTCTAGAAAGTGTTTATCCCTTTTTTTTGCTGTGGTCATAGTTTCCCTTAAATACCAACTGTTCTTTGGCGATTCTTGGCAAAGGATGTGAGAATGTGAACACTGCCCAAAGTAAAATTAGCTGTAAATTCTTCTGTGTGTTTTCGCCACGTGCCTGTATTAACATGTTTTCATTTGCTTTTTGTTTGACTGTTTTGTTTGTAAGGCTCAAGTCAATTTAGTGTTAACTTTTTTGTGACTATTCTCGTAATCAGAAGGAGAAATCATGCTGAATTACTGTTGTCCTAAACAAATGGCACAGCCTTGTCTGCCTGATATTAACAGTTTAATATATGGTTCTAGATGACAATTTTTTTTTTGTCCTTTGTGGTGATAGACCCCCAAAGTTTTCCCAAAACGTTTGGCTGGGCAAAAAATATCTGGGACTAACATTTCGCACGTTTCTTCTTCCCGCTATGTTTAAAAAAAATATACAATGGTTTTAGTGAGTGAGTGTTCTACATGACAATTTTGTTTTTGGTCCTTTTTGTGATAGAACCACAAAGTTTCCAATACGTTGGCTGGGCAAAAAATAAACAGGTACTAACATTTCTGCACGTTTTCGTCTTTCTCGCTATGTTAGAAGAAATAATATTCAATGGTTGAGTGAGTGTTTTGTGAAAAGCCAGGTGTCTCCCTCTTTCGTCTTATTGCACAGCACTGTTTGTGTGATTTAGCTGCTGATATGAATTAGAACATCTTCAGCATATTAGCCAATTAATTTCATATTTCATCATCTCACTTTTTTGTTTTG